>PVKS010038101.1:0-18138 GCA_004027875.1 Aplodontia rufa
ATAAGAGTATATAGAGATACAAATGAGAGGGAAACATTATCAGACCATCAATAACCAAAGTATATATACATAGTTGTCCAGGGGTAATTCCCAAACATGGATGACCACCTTGGGTTTCACCTGTTGCAGTTACCCCCAGGAGAACTCTTGCATAAAATGGGTATCTCGTGGAGGAATAACCTCTGCTTCTGAGATGGTTCGCCTATATTCCCACTCTCCAGTATCTTAGGAGATCTTCAAATACCCTCCCCTACCCCCTACCCCTCCCTATGCCTCCCAGTATCCTAGGGTGCCATCCCCCTATTATGCTGACAAACATACAGTTTGAGGATATTATTAGTTTAGCCATTTAACCTACTGCTTTCCCATGTATTCTAGATTCCACAAATGAGAGAAACCATTTGGCCCTTGAGTCTCTGAGATTGGGATACTTCACTTAGCATAATTCTTTCCATCTCCGTCCATTTGATATCAAACGCCATAATATCGTCTTCTCTAATGGCCGAGTAGTATTCCATTGTATATATGTACCAAAGTTTTTGTATCCACTCATCCAGTGAGGGGCATCTGGGTTGGTTCCATAGTTTAGCTATGGTAAATTGAGCTGCTATAAACATTGAGGAAGCCACATCACTATAATATGCTAATTCTAACTCTTTTGGGAAAATCCCCAGGAGTGGGATAGCTGGGTCATAAGGTGGTTCCATCTTTAATTTTTTGAGGATTCTCCACACTGCTTTCCATAGTGGCTGAACCAGTTTGCCGTCCCACCAGCAGTGTAACAGTGTTCCTCTTTTCCCATAGCCCCTCCAGCATCTGTCGCTGTTTGTATTCTTCATTTTTGCCACTCTAACAGGAGTGAGGTGGTATCTCATTGAGGTTTTGAGTTGCATTTCCCTTATAGTTAATGATGTGGAGCATTTTCTCATATATTTATGGGCTTTCTGGACTTCTACTGGAGAGAAGTTCCTTTTGAGATCTTTAGCCCATTTGTTGATTGGATTATTTGTGGGTTTGGAGTTTAGTTTCTTTAGTTCCCTGTATATTCTAAATGTTTTCTCCCATTCTGTAGGTTCTCTCTTGATGCTCTTGACTAGATCTTTAGCTGTGCAAAAGCTTTTTAGTTTCATTGCATCCCATTCATTTATTCTTGATTTTACCGCATGAGCCATGGGAGTTTTGTTAAGGAAGTAGCTGCTGACTCCTATAAGCTGTAGTGATGACCCTACTTCTTTTTCTAGTAAGTTTAAAGTTGTTGGTTTAATATCCAGGTCTTTGATCCATTTAGACTTAATTTTTGTGCAGGCTGAAAGATAAGGATCTAGCTTCAGTTGTCTACATGTGGCTGTCCAGTTTGTCCAGTACCATTTGTTGAACAGGCTATCTTTCTTCCAAAAGAAAGGCATAGGCTTCCAAAAGCATAGGCTTTTGCCCCTTTTATCAAAGATCAAATAGTTAAATATATGGGGGTTTGTCTCCGGATCTTCTATTTTGTTCCACTGATCTTCGGTTCTGTTTTGAAACCAATACCAAGCTGTTTTTACTACTATGGCTCTGTAGTATAATTTCAAATCAGGGATTGAGATACCCCTATTTCTTCCTTTCTATAGAGCAGCGTTTTGGCTAGTCTGGGCTTCCTGTTATTCCATATGAACTGGTGAATTGCTTTTTCTATATCTGTGAAGAATGTCATAGGTATCTTGATGGGGATTGCGTTGAATCTGTATAATGCTTTGGGTAGAATGCCCATCTTTATTATATTGATTCTTCCTAACCATGAGCATGGAATGTTTTTCCATCTACACAGGTCTTCTTTGATTTCTTTTTTAGTGTTTGATAATTTTCTTTGTAGAGGTCCTTAACTTCCTTTGTAAGGTTAATGCCTAAGTATTTCATTTTTTTGGAAGTGATGGTGAATGGGAGAGATTTCCTGATTTCTTATTCTGTGGATTTGTTACTGGAGTAAAGAAACGCTAGTGATTTGCTGGAGTTGATCTTGTAGCCAGCTACTTTGCTAAACTCTCCTATAAGCTCTAGGAGTTTTCTGGCCGATGTTAGTGGGTCTTCTAGGTATAGAATCATGTCGTCAGCGAATAGGGATAACTTAACTTCCTCTTTTCCTATACGAATGCCTTTGATTTCCTTGTCTTGCCTGATGGCTCTGGCAAGGGTTTCAAGGACTATATTGAACAAGAGAGGGGAGAGCGGACAGCCTTGTCTAGTACCTGAATTCAGTGGAAATGCTTTCAGTTTTTCTCCATTGAGGATAATGTTGGCTATGGGTCTGTCGAAATGGATCTGACATAATTGAAGTATCTTCCATTGATCCCTATCTTTTCCAAAGTTTTGAGCATAAAGTGGTGTTGAATTTTATCAAATGCCTTCTCTGCATCAATTAAGATGATTATATGATTTTTTATTTTAATTCTGTTTATATGGTGAATTACATTTATTGATTTGCATATGTTGAACCAGCCTTGTTTTCCTGGAATGAACCCCACTTGATTCTAATGGATTATCTTTTTAATGAGTTTTTGCATCCTGTTAGCTAAAATTTTATCAAGGATTTTTGCATCAGTGTTCATCAGGGAAATTGGTCTGTAGTTTTCTTTCCTTGATGTGTCTTTGTTGTGCTTTGGAATCAGTGTAATGTTTGCTTCATAGAAAGTGTTTGGGAGTGATCCCGCTCTGTCAATTTCCTGGAAGAGCTTGAAGAGGATCGGTGTTAGTTCTTCTGTGAAGTCTTGGTAGAATTTTGCCGTATATCCATCCAGACCTGGGCTTTTCTTTTTTGGGAGAGCTTTGATTGCTGCTTCAATTTTGCTTTCTGTGATAGGTTGGTTGAGGTTTTCAATGTCCTGCTGTGTTAAAGAGGGGATGTCATGTGTGTCCAAGAACCTGTCCATGTCTTCCAGGTTATCGAATTTGGCAGAGTATAAGTTTTCAAAGTATGTTCTGATAATCTGTATCTTGGAGGAGTCTGTGGTGATATCCCCATTTTCGTCTCTGATTTTGTTGATTTGCTTCCTTTCGTTCTTCCTTTTGGTGAGGTTGGCAAGGGGTCTGTTGATTTTGTTAACTCTTTCAAAGAACCAACTCTTGGATTTGTTGATAGTTTGTATAGTTTTTTTGTTTTCAATTTCATTGATTTCAGCTCTGGTTTTGGTAATTTCCTGTCTTCTGTTAGATTTAGGGTTGGACTCTTCCTCCTTTTTGTAATTGTTTGAGTTGAAGCATAAGGCTATTAATCTGATCTCTTTCTAGATTTTTGATGTATGTTCGCAGTGCTATAAATTTACCTCCTAAGAAAGCCTTCATACTCCCAGAGGTTTTGGTATGTTGTTTCCTCATTCTCATTCAATTCCAAAAACTTGTTAATCTCTGTTCTCATTTCCTCTTTTACCCATCCTTAGTTTAAGAGGTAATTATTCAATTTCCAAGTATTTGAATAGTTTCTGTTGTTTCTCTTGTTGACTGCTAAGATCATAGCATTATGATCTGAGAGAATACATGGGATTATATCCACTTTTTTATATTTGCTGAGATTATCCCAGTGAACTAGGATGTGGTCTATTTTAGAGAAGGATCCATGCACTGCTGAGAAGAAGGTAAATTCAGCTATCCTAGGATGGAATATTCTATAAATGTCTGTTAAGCCCGATTGATTAATAGAGTAGTTCAGACTGGAAATATCTTTATTGATTTTTTGTTTTGATGATCTGTCTAGAGTTGATAGTGGTGTGTTGAAGTCCCCCAGGATTATTGTGTTGAGATCGATGAGGGGATTAATGTTCTTAAGGACTTTTTCCATATATTTGGGGGGGTTGTAATTGGGGGCATAAATGTTGACTATAGTTATATCTTCTTGATGAACTGTCCCTTTTAGTATGGTAAAGTGACCCTCTTTGTCTTTTCTGACTAGTTTTAGTTGGAAATTAGTTTTGTCCAAAATTAGAATCGCTACACCAGCTTGCTTTTTTGGGCCACAGGCCTGGAAGACATTTTGCCATCCTTTCACTTTCACCCTGTGTCTATTTTTGAGTGTCACATGTGTCTCTTGCAGGCAACATGTTGTTGGATTTTGTTTTTTGATCCAGTGGGTCAGTCTGTGTCTTTTATTTGGGGCATTGAGGCCATTCACATTCAAGGATAGAATAGTTGTGGGAGGCTAGTTCACAGACTTTGTATTGATTACAAAGTTTGGAGTCATCTAAAAGTCTGTTTTTGTATAGAGTGATAATTGACTCACCCTTGATTAAGGATTTATCATATCATTGGCATTTTCTTCAGAATAGAGTACATCTTTGAGAATGCTCTGTAGAGCCGGATTTGTGTTCATGTATCTTGCTAGCTTGAGTTTATCATTGAAGTATTTGCCCTTCATATTTGAAGCTGAGTTTTGCCGGATATATTATCTTTGGGTTGAAATTGTTATTTTGTAACACTTGAAAGATATTGTTCCAAGCTCTCCTGGCCTTCATTGTTTGTTCCGAAAAATCCATAGTGATCTGAATTGGTTTGCCCCTGAATGTGATTTGGGGATTTTCTCTAGCAGCTTTTAGAATTCTCTCCTTGATTTCTCTGTTATTCATTTTGTACATGATATGTCTTGGTGAGCTTCTCATTTGATTAGGTCTATTTGGAGTTCTATAAGCATCTTGTATTTGATAATCCGGATCGATAGTAAAATGTGGGAAGTTTTCACTTATGATTTCACTTAAAAGGTTCTTTAAGCCTCTTGTTTGCTGTTCAGAGTTTTCCTCCAGGCCAATGATTCTCAAATTATTATGCCTCATCAAATATTACTTGGAAGTTCTGGTTATGTATTATAAGCTGTTTATCCCATTTATCATCTTTGATTTCTACGTTGTTTAGCCTGTTCTCATTTTCCGATAATCGTTCTTCAAGAGCTGATGTTCTGTTTTCAGTAGAGTAAGCTCTGGTGTTGGTATCTTCCAGAGAGGATTTGATTTGATTAACCATGTTTTTCAATCCTGATAGCTCTGCTACATCTCTTTTCAGAATTTCTATATCTTTGTAAAGCTGATCTCTCATTTCATGGAACTGCTCCCTTATTTCCCTGTAGAAGTTGTCCCTCATCTCTTGAAATTGCTGTCTGAACTCTATCCTTATTTCATCTCTCAACTCTTTGATTGCATTACTAATCATAACGCTGACACAATGCCTTTGATTTTCATCTAGGGCTCCAGCCATAGGATCCTTTGGTGGCAAGCTTTGGGGTTGAGGAAGTGAATTATTCCCCCCTTTCATCATTTTCCCAGAGCATGATTTATACTTGAAGAAAGTTGCTCTTGGTGGAGTAATTGGAGCTTCTTATGGCTTTGTTTCATTGTAATGCGTTACTTCGAGAGAGAATTCACAGTGAATTATGAGAACAAGCCAATGCCCATTTTGATGTGTGTCTATTTCTTCAGATATCAGGGTCTCTCCAAAAGTGGGGAGAAGGGATGACTGGTAATTCAAGGAGGTGAGTAGGGGAGGTAAGAAATCACTCTTGTCTTTGAGTAAAAAGGGACAAGGGATTAGGGAGGAGTAGGTCACGGAAAATATAGGATTGGGATGTGGGAAGGGTATAGACTTTGGGTGAGGGGGAGAGAAAAATGCTTATATTTAGGGATTATCAGAGTACAAGGAAGGAAGAGGTTAGTATGGGGCGTAGTTCTGTTCACTCTCCAAGGGTAGAGTCTATCATGCTATCATGGAACGTTTTCCTGGTTGGGATCTAATGTGATAGGGATAGCAGTAGGGACTAAGAAGACTTAGAAAGTGTAGTAGCCAATCACCAATATATACACACAAATAAATATTTACATCCATCAACACTAACTTTAGTATTAACCATAAAGCTAGAAAGGGGAAAGAAAGCAAGAAGGGGGGTGGGGGGGGAGAAGAAGAAAAAGAAAAAAATTTGTATAAAAAATAAAAAAATAAAATAAAATATGCTAAAGTAAAAAAATAAGATAAAGTAAGAATAAAAATTAAAAAAAAGATAATGAAATAAAAAATAAAAAATTTAAAAGCTAAAAAAGTAAAACAAAATAAAAATAACAAATAAAAAATTCTTAATGAAATCTTGTATCTATAGGCAATGAGGGCTCTCTGGGACCTCAATATGAAAGTCTCTCAGTCTGTGGCCCCCTGCGGGCTGTCTCCCGGTACCAGGATTGCTCCCCACAATGTGCGAGCTTGGCAGACGAGCGTTTTACTTAGGGTAGGGACTGATTCAGCAACAGTATCTGTGGCTCTGCTCGCATCTGCAGTTGCTGGTACTGCTGCTTGCGGCCCGTCTCTGTGGCCGGTGGGGGATTGTGACCAGCGAGCACACGGCCGCCGTTCCTAGCCGAACAGGGAACGTTCTCCTCGTTCCAAAGGACGCTCCGTAGCCCCGCTTTGCAGCCCATGGGAAATGTAGTCCTGGCGCTCGTAATGGTGGTGAGCCACCAGGCACCGCAAGGGACCGTCTTCTAGAACAGCTATTGCCCCTCACAGAGTGCGACTTGACGGGGGTCTGATTAGTTAGGGACAGGATGGGGTTAGCGATGAAATCTATGTTTCTGCTCAGACCCACTGGATCAGCTACTGGTGCTTGCTGCCCCGTCCCTGCAGCCAGTGAGGGATTGTGACCAGCGAGCACTCGGACCGGAACATAAAGGGAGCCGTCAGCGTTTCTGGTCGAACAGGGAAAGTTCTCCTCTTTCCGACGGATGTTCCGTAAGCCCGCCTTTGCAGCGATGGGAAATGTAGTCCTGGAGCTCGTAATGGCGGTGAATGACTGGGCCCCCCAGGGGGCCGTCTTGGAGCACAGCTCTCACCCCTCACAGAGAACGAGTTTGGCGGGGGTCTGATTACATAAGGACAGGGTGGGTTTAGCGATGATAAGTATGTTTCTGGTCAGTCCCGCTGGCTCGGCGGTTGCGGCTTGTGTTCCCGCCCCTGGAGCCAGTCGGGAATGTGACCAGGGAGCTGCAGAAGGGAAGGGAGCCGTTCCCGTTCTTGGCAGAACAGACAAAAACTCCCTATCTCCTAAATCATAGGAATGCTCCGCTGACACCAAGCAAGGAGCTGTACACAGCAATCCCGCCGGGGCAGACAGAACTCTTTCTTGCATGCTGTCCGCACTGGCAGCCTTCTGTGCCCCTGGCGGGAGGTGAAAATCCCCCCCCCCTTTTTTTTTCTCTTCTGGCGAAACTCCTAAGACTCAGCTGCCTTATAAAAGCTTCATAAACTAGTAGTAGACAATCAAATATAGTTTCCCCTGGATGCACCTTGGAAAATTGCAGATGCAGTGGATTTTTCCCAAGTGACCAGGAGCCTCAGGAAATGCTGTCACTCTTCAGGTCGCCATCTTCCTCCTCATCCATTTTAACCATTTTAAAGTGTAGAAATGAATGGCAATCACAGCCATGTGTCACTCAGTGATGGAGGTATGTTCCCAAAAATGTGTTACAGGACAAATTCATCAATGTGCAAACATTGAACAGAACTGTTACACCAATGGAGACAGCTACAGTGTCACTATCTTTTTCTGTTTCTTAATCAGCTATGTTTACTGCCATCTGTCATTCTTCTCCGTGATTCTCCAAACAATCTGTGAAATAGAGACTTTCTTTCTTGAATGTCTGAAAATATACCTGGGTGCTGTGGTGGGGACCAGTGTCCCCAAAGGCTCATGTGTTGAAGTCTTGGTCCCCAGTCTTTGGCACTGTTGGAAAGCCATGGCATCATTAGGAGTTTTGACCTAGTGGAAGAAGTTGGGTTGCTGGGGGCGTGACCTCAAAGGGGATGTTGGGACTTTGACCTTTGTTCACCCTTTCTTTTTGCTTCCTGGCTTTTATGAAGTAAGCATCTTGCTTCACTATGTGCCCCCACCTGCTTAAGATGCACTGCCTTAAAGATGAAGAATACAAATAATAACAAATGCTGGAGGGGTTGTGGGGAGATAGGAGCGCTAGCACACTGTTGATGGAATTGCAGATTGGTCCAGCTGCTCTGGAAAGCAGAGTGGAGACTCCTCAAAAAATTAGGGTTGGATCCACCATATGATCCAGCTATCCCTCTTCTGGGTATTTTCCCAGAGGAGTTAGAATCAGCACATTACAGAGACACAGCAAAGTGCATGTTCATAGCAGCTCAATTTACAATAGCTAAATTATGGAACCAACCCGGATGCTCCTCACTGGATGAATGGATCCAAAAGCTCTGGGTGTGTGTGTGTGTGTGTGTGTGTACGTACACACATACATACATCAATGGAGTTCTATTCAGCTATTAGAAACAATGATTTTGCATCTATTGAAGATAAATGGGGGCTGGAGCAGTAGCTCAGCGGTTTCGGTGCTTGCCTGGCAAGCACGAGGACCTGGGTTCAAACCCCAGCACCATGTACACAACCAAGTGTTAGAGCAACTAAGGCCATGTGAAAAAAAAACAAACTAAAGTTGTTTCTCTCTTTCTCTCTCTCACTGTCCCTCTCTCTTTATTTAAAAATTAAAAAAAAGAAAAGAAAGATAAATGGATGGTATTGGAAGAAGTCATGCTGAGCAAAGTTAGCCAAACCCAGAGAGTCGAGGGCTGAATGGTGTCCCTCATTTGTGGAGGCTGGACTTAAACCCAGGCTTGGGAGTAAAGTAGACAAACTCATGTTTTAGATCCATAGAACAAAAATGCTAAATGTAATATTTATGAGATACAGTTGCAAGATATTCATCAGATATTTGAACAAGCGATGCTGCACACCTCTACAAAAACGTAAATGTTTAATCCCATTGTCAAATATTTTGAAGAATAACAAGGGATGATAGGAAGGGAGGAGAAGGGGAAATGTCGGAACTAAGATAAAGCAAGGTGCATTCCAAGCAGTTATAAATGTCACTGTATATACTATAGCCATATATGTATATGTTCTTCATAGATATAAGAATCATGTCACTGTATTTTAAGAGAGAGGGACAGTGAGAGAGAAAGAGAAATGATTTTTATTTAGTTTCTCATGTGGTCTTATTGCTCTGAGACTTTGTTGTGTATGTGGTGCTGGGGTTTGAACTTGCATAGTTGCGCATGCCAGGCAAATGCCGTAACCACCGAGCCACCACTCCAGCCCCTGTATTGCGGTTTTAGGAACAATATGGGACCCAGAAGAAAGACAAAGGATCAGGGGTCGGGAGGAGGGAGGTAGAGGGATGTCAGAGGTGGATATTGAACAAATTGTATTGCTTAATTGTGTGCATCTAGGAATATGTGACAACTAATCCCATCATTATGTAGAAATACAATGCACTAATAAAGAAAAGATGTACTGCCTTTACATAGGTTCAAAAGCAATGGGGCCTGCTGATCATGGACGAAACCTCCTTCTCATGAGCCAAAATAAACCTTTTTTTCCTGTAAGCTAAGATAAACCTTTCTTCTTTATAAGTTTTTATGTCAGGTATTTTGTTATAGTAACAGAACTCTGACTAACACAATGGGTCATTGTACCTGGAAGCTCTGTGCTTATCCATGAGAAATTGTTTTTTTTTCTTTTTCTCTTCTTTCCATCACATTTTTCTGCTCTAACATGGGCCTTTAAATGTCATGAAGTAGGGAACACTCCAATCTGCAGCAAAAAAATTTGCCTGTGAACTTGGGCCAAGGGGTTCAGAGCTAAAAAAAATCTCTGACTTGTTGGCATGAGAGCAAACACAGAATGTTGAAATGTTTAGCAGGAGAACCCTCTTAATGATCTCTTCCAATATCTGCAGGGCTCAGATGAAGACACTGAGGCTCTTTGCACATAAAGGAAAAGCAATTTGTTTAGGAAAACATGTTGGCCTCTAACCTCCTCTAACATTAATATTAATATTCACAAAGCATTTAAATTATGAGGGTTTCTTATTGCCTTCTTTGCCACTCAAAAGAAATCATCATTAGTATGTGTGTAGTTATATTTGTGATTCACATCATCCAAACAACAGCCTGAGTAGAGACTGATTTTCTTCTGAAAATATCAAACCAGTTTCAAGTCTTTCATCTCAGCTGGTAGAACCCAGCCTGAAGCCTGCTCATACTAGCAGAGCTTAAGAATTATTAATCAAACATTAACACATGTTATACATTTATTCATATTATTGTACACATATTTACCAATTTTGTTCCTCTCTGATACAACACTTAATAAGTTCAAAGAAAAAAAAACTTGTGTGGATCCTTGCCTAAGACCAAATACATATATCGGACGGCAGAGCTGATTCTATTAAAAGTCTACTCTTGTGATTCTCCGCGCTACAAACTGTTCTTCACATAATATTTTTGCAATTTGGAACTTTCAAAATAGAGAATATTATATTGTTCCATCCATAGCCCAGTTGTGCCAGGGCAGTGGGATGGGTTGTTGGAAGGCCAAAGAATATTCCTGGAGACAGCATGTGGAGACATGGTTTATTGTGGAAAACTCATGAGAGGTTAGTGATTTCTCCAAGCAGAGTTTCGTGGTGATAGCTTGAACAGATAGCACCTCCGTCCCTCAAAGGTTTCATCAACAGAGCCTCTGCCCCTCATGGCACATGGTCCAGTGGTGACCAGCTAGATGAGTGATAGCTAGCCCTTCCTCAATTCTGTGTCCATCCGTATCAGAGAGGGGTTTTACATGTTAGGCTGCAGAAGCGGTAATATCCATCAGAATTAGCTTGCTCGTCCGACTGGCTTCCCAAGCAGCAGTTGGCCTGGGGAACACTCAAGAAAGTGGCTTTCTACAGATAGCAGTAACTTTCCCTCGTTCCCACTGTGCATAAGAGAAAGCAAATGTCCTTCAGGATAACAATGTATCTGCACTTTCCGACCCAGGTTTACTTTCATGGTTTCCTTGACTTAACTAGGTTTTGGGAACAGAAAGGGGGCATTCGGGGACATGATGTTCCACTGCCCCTCTTGTCATCAGGGTTGATATATCTGTTTAATGCATTACAGTGTGGAAATCCAAAAATTAATTGTGTGAAACTTAATACTATAAGCCAAAGCAACCCAAAACAGTCTAGTATGTCCTAAAACAAGAAGACGGTCCAAAAAAACTGGCAAAGAGGAACTTCCTGTCACTACAGCACATGGAAAGGACAGCTAGATAACCTTTATAAGCAAGAATTAACCTTTTAATAGCAGTGCTCTTCCCTGGGCATAACCAGTCTGGAGTAGTGATCAAGGTAAAGATGCAAACAATCATTAAAACAACTACGAAATATTCCGAAGAGCATATCCATATGTCCCTCATCCTGGACCCTTGGTCCTCAAACTCTGTGTCATCCAGATTGGAGACATGGCACCATGTTGCTAGTGCCGACGGCATTTCAACACACATCATCAAGGTCCTGCACCAAGAAATGTTCTGGAAATTCTGAAGTAGGAAGCCCAGCACCATAAATAGTTTCCTACTTAATAAAAATAGTTAATAACTGCTTAGAAATACACAGTTTTAAAAAATAATCGAATCTACCTGTCACTTGGTTCTAATGTTTAATAGGCCTGGTTTTTCATACAAATGTTGAAAACTTGAATCCTCGTTGGTTGGGAGACTATGGGCAACCTAACTCAGCGTTTCATAGGAAGAGGCGGCACCTTGCTGGTTTGTTCTTTGAAGGTGGATATGGATACAACAAGGCCCGTGACATTAATGAGTCCTTTGTAAAAAGACTAAAACAGATATGATGTAGGGTCTCAGGTTCCCTTGCCTTTGACCCTTGTCTTTCTCTAAATTTCCCCTCTAATTTCCCTTTTCACCTTTCTTCGTCGTTGCTGTTATCTCCTCTACCTTGAAACGTAATTGAAAAACTGTAAGATATGTTAAAACAGTTCTTGAGTGTTCTGACAGTTATCATAACAGCCTTGTACCAACCATCCTGATTAAGAGGCTTGAAGACCAGAATATTCTCACTCTTCCAACTGCAACACTTGCAGCAATTTAAGGACAAAACTGCTCCTCCAGCCCAATTAGAGATGCATATTTCTGTCCTCTGTTTGCCCTTGAACACTGCAACCCTGTCTGTCTTGGAGAATGTCTGGTCCCGGGTACTGTCTGATGTTCCTCAGCTGAATAAAGCCTTTATTTGAGCCACTTAAACTCCTCTCTTTTGAAACTTTGAAATAGAGACCAACCAAGTCCTACTCACCCTAATGTCTCCTAACTCCTAAGCGTTAACATGGATGCCAGCCAATTCAGAAAATTCCTTATTATTGCTTTTAGTAAGGCAGAGACCAATGGCCTCGTTGGGTACTTTGAAGAGAACACAAGCTATTTGAGGGCACATGTAGGAGATCGTCATCTATTTCATAAACAAAAGACTAAATGAACTAAATCATGTAGATAAAAAGCAGCGATACCGTCTAAGTAAGCTTGCCTGATTTGAAGTTTAACTACGCTCTCAGGCAGGCCAGAACTTAGCATCTGGGTCAAAAGAACTTGTATTTGGGGCTGGAGCAGTTACTCAGCAGGATCGTACTGGCCTGGCATGTGTGAGGACCCAGGTTCAAATCCCAGTACCGCATACACTAAGCGTCAGTGAAACTAAAACCAGATGAAAAAATAAATTGATTCTTCCTTGTTCTCTCTCTCTCTAAAAATAGAGAAAAAGACCTTGTACATGGAGAAATGGTAAACTGAAGGGCTCCTGATTAGCATCAATACCAAAGGAAAACTTTGAAGGTATGACTATTTCCATAGTTCAGTTTTCACCGTGGTTTAGATGTCTTTAAACTAGTCAGTTACTGTTGGTCTGTCTGGTTTCTGCTGGACGTTAAACCTGGCAGCAATAATCTCACTGTAGGGTGATATCTGCCCCTACCCGTCCCGTCTTTTTTTCTTATAGGTTGTGTTTCAGGCTTAAATATCATGGGTATTTTAAGTTTTGGCGCAGACCAGTGGTGTTAACTTGGTAAGTGGTGATTCCCCTAGATGGATGAATGCTGTCATTTTCTGGACTGGTTGTTTATTTGAAGACCCAGGTCTCTGAAATGTGACTCATCATTCTTGGGGAAGAAGTCTTGACAGATTCATTTTATTAGCCTTACCCAAGACAAATGCTTCTTTCTTTTCTGCTTTCCCTACTAGGTGTTAGAACCTTGGCCTTTTGAACTTTGTGTTACCACCCTAGAACATGGCCTCATAGATGTCCCTGGAATATTCGCTAAGTGAGAGAAACAGACAATTAAAAGTCACAATCACTACAATAAGTTGTGGTAGAGATGAGAACTGGTGCCATCAGAGGTCAGAAGAGCAGCAGGGTCAGAGCAAGGATTTGGGGAATCTTCTGTTTCTTGTTTTCACCAATCTTCTCCTCCTTAACCCTCAATCTAGTAGTAAAAAGAGTCCCCAAGGTTACAGAGATCAGAATTAACCGTTCTCCAAATCAGTGTTCTCTAAGGTGTCATCCGTGACATTTTTAGTTCCACGGGTATAGGTGTTACCTTGTAATACAATGGAGCAGATAGGGGACACTTTTTTTTTTTTTTTTTTTGGACACTCACTTCTCCAGGAAGTCAGATGCCTTCTCTCTGAAAGCTCCTGGAACTCTATATCTAAGGGCTCTATCTTGTGTAGGACATAAAGGAGTTGCTGGGATTGGCCTTTAGCTAAGAATGAAAGGGAGCTGACAGATGAAAACCCATTTCCTTTGCCCTAAGCGGGACACCTTTGAGGTCCAACCAAGAGGTCCCCGAGGACCCACAGAGGTCAGCTGATCATTATCATTCCCTGTACTGCCTTTCTTCCTCAGTGAAGTATTTGTATTTGAGTCCTTCTCTTTGGTCCCCTTCTCAGGAAATTGATGCTAACACACTTCAATGGGTTCCTTAGTCAAAGAAATTCAGGAAGTATTGGGTTAAAGTTTTATAGCTGCTTTTTAAAGTCTTTAATTTGACCATATTTATTGTCACTCTTAAAGGGAGGGGGATTAATGTGTAGTATTCCCAAACTTAATTAGGATTTTCTCCCATCCTCCTGCATTTTATGAAATTAATTTGTGAGAAACGAACTTGGGAATCTTACTTCTGAGACATCCTAAGTCCAAGAAAACCTGCTTCTAAGAAATGTTTGGCATCAAGATGAGGGACTGCCTTAATGGATGAGGGACTAATACATTGCAATCATTACTTGAGTGGTGGTTTCCAAAAGGTGAGAAACCCGGAACCATTGGGAAGTTATGACTTCAGGTCTTCCTTGGACGATCAGCTTTGGTGGGCAGGCAGCAAAGTCAAGAGTTGGGTGACTTCAGTCCTGAGAACCCAGCAAGGACGGAGTGGCAGGGAGCGTGGAGTAACATTTTAAACCCTGTGGCTGTGATGGACACACAACACTGTGATGTGATGTGACACACACACGTGTGTGTGTGTGTGTAGTTCTCAGAACCTTAAGTGAAGAATGCAAAGTCACACCACTAGAAGGTGACAAGTCCAGGGTTAAAGGTCACATCTCCTATGTCCTGCTCCAGTGCTCTTTTCTTTATTGCATGTTGATTCTGTGTGATGCAGGAACAATGGAGACAGACTAGAGGCAATAACGGTGAGAATGTGGGGAAGAACAGCCCAGGGTTCACATCATGGGCTCTTGCCTTGGTGCACCTTTGAGCAGAATTAAAAGTTGGTGCTGTATGCTTCTTGCTTTTCTTCCTTACACACATCTGGTAACCTCTCTGGCAATATCTCTTGTTACACCTCTTTTCTCTACTTGGTTATTATCTTTCCAAGAAATCCAATTTGAGGACTGGATCTGACTTCAGGAGAGGGTCTTGCTCTTGAATGAGAACAAGAGGAATGAAAGGGATTTTCATTTACTCCTCAAGCATTTCAGAGAGAGTATAATGATCTAATTAGGAAAACTAGGGGGAAAGGTCTGAGGTTCCAGATTTGGAAAGAAAATCCATTGGAAAGTGTTTTAAAGACAGCAGAATGGGGGATAAAAAGCTGATATTTGAATTTTTCATGTGCTTT
Source organism: Aplodontia rufa (assembly GCA_004027875.1). Classification (NCBI taxonomy): domain Eukaryota; kingdom Metazoa; phylum Chordata; class Mammalia; order Rodentia; family Aplodontiidae; genus Aplodontia; species Aplodontia rufa. The sequence goes on from PVKS010038101.1 coordinate 14,974, forward strand.
GTCATAAACACTTGTGAATTCTGCTGTCAGTTCCGTTTCTGGGTTGGTTTCTAATCATTTCTTCTCATACGATTTTAATCGATTCATTTTTCTCCTCATGATGGGTCATGTGTTCCTGCTTCTCTACAGGTCTGGTAAATTCTGATTTGATAACAGATGAAATTTGGCACGCTGGATATTTTATTTTTGATCCACATATTTTTTTTTTGAGGTTTCTTTGGGGACATGGTAAAGTTACTTGGAAGTTGATTGATCTTCTCAGAACTTGCTTTAAAGTGATTTCTCTCCCCATAACAAAGGAAAAGCTTTCTGAGTGCTCTGATACCTCCTGAAGATGAGGCTTTCCACTTTGGTGGGAACAGTAGCATTGCCATCATTTGGAGTGGTACTTTCCTCAGTCACGGACGGTTTCTTTTGTGTGCTGAAAAACACTCAGCTGAATTCTCAGGGGGAGCTTGCTGTAAATGCCCAGAGCCCCCTCTGCCCCTCTGCTACTCTCTCCTCTCTAGTCTCTAATCCTGTCCTGCCTTGGTCTCCCTGTACTCCCAGGACCATGTCCCATACTCGGAAAGACACAAGCTTCCCCGGCCTCCCTCCCTGTGCTGTGGTCTAGAAACTCTCTCTAGGTGGGGCAATTTAGAGTTCATTGTTCATGAACTGTCACTCAAGGGCCGTTTTTCTTTTTCTTTTTTATTCATTCGACATAGTCTTACATGTTGGAGGGAATGGTGGTTACATAATCACGCATACGTGGGTACTGACAAAGTAAGCTAAGGCCAGTCTAGTCCAGTGTCTGCCCTCCTTGTCCACTCCCTGCTCTCATGTCCCCTCTGCATTACCTCCATGTTATAGAGAGAAATAAGCATATACATGTGTATTAATTTTGAAATTTCGGAGTTTCTCCGCCTGCCTGTGTATAGTTGGGCTTCTCATGGGAGTCAAGAGTCTCAGTTGCATTGATAATCCTCCTAATCCCTTCCTCCCCTCCCTGCCTGCCTCCCTTCTCCCCCCACCTTCATAGTTATGGTTCTCCCTGATCATGTGAAATTTCAACTATATTGAGATTATTATTTAAGCGTAGGTAACTTCCATCCTGTCTTAGATTTTTACTCTGGCTTCCACATATGAGAGAAAACATTCAGCCCTTAAGTCTCTGAGTTTGGGATTTTTCACTCAGCATAATTTTTTCCATCTCCATCTATTTGGCTGCAAATGTCGTGATATCATTCTAATAGCAGAGTAGAACTCTATTGTATATATATGCCATAGTTTTTTAATCCACTCATCTAGTGAGGGACATCTGGTTGGTTCCATAGTTTAGCTATTGTAAATTGTAAACATTCATGACTGTCACTCAAGGACCATTTTTAAAATTGTTTGATATCCAATGTCTTGAAATCTGCTGTTTCTTATGCTCCTATATTTTCTGTTTAAAGTTTTTCAGCAAGGAGGCAAAGATGGACCCCCTGATGATCCATATTTACCAAAAGCCTGATTTTCCTTTTAAAATTCTTAATTAAACTTCCTATTTATTATTCTTATTAATATTGAAAGATGCCTGGTACTCTTTATTGAGTTCCCACCAATGGTAACATGTTGTAAAACTCCAATATCAAGATATTGACATTGCTACAATCAGAATACCAAAAATTTCCATAACTCAAGGATCTCTCAATTTTTATTCACATCGTACTTCCAGTCCACAACACTCACCAGCAACCTTTAATCTGTTTTCTGTTTCTAAGATTTTGTTATTTCAAAAACATTATATAAATAGAATCATATGGTAAATAATCTTTTGGAATTGAATCTTTCATTCAGCATACTATGCGAGGTTGCATGTGTTGATAACTATTTTTTTTACTGCTGAGTAGTATTCCATGCTAGGGATATATCACATGGTATGGTCTAAAAATTCACCAGTTTAAAGACATCTTCACTATTTCCATTTTTTTAGCAATCTGAATAAAGCTGAGACAAACATTCACTGGAAGGATTTTGCATGAACATAAGTCTTTAACTCATTAGGATAGAAGCCTCAGAGTTCAATTATGGGGCCTTATGGTTGTTTTAAGTTTAGTGCCAAATGCTCCCACGGGGCATGTGGAAGAGATCTAGTTTTGCCTTATGTTTGCCAACTAGTTTCTATTTTAGCCATTCTGATAGGTGTGCGGTATTTAATTGTAATCTTAGTTTGCATTTCCTTAGTAGCTAGTGAATATCTTTCTTGTGCTTAATTACTATCTTTATATCTTTTTCAAACATTGAGCAATATCATTTGCTTTTATGTTGTTATTATGTTCATGAGAAATATTTGTAGCTTTCTCTTTTCAAGCTATAGTGTTATCCTTGTCTGTTTTGGGTGTCAGGGTAACACTTGCTTTATAAAATGATTTGGGAAGTATTTCCTTCTCTTTTATTTTCTGGGAAAAAAATTGCTTAGATTTAGTGCTAATTCTTTAAATGTTGAATAAAATTCTATGGTAAAACCATCTGGTTTTGTAGATTTTTAAGATGATGAATTAAATTTTTTTAATAGTTACAGGGATAATTATGTATTTTGTTTTGAGTAAGTCTTGGTAGCTTGGATTTTTAAATTAATTCATCTTTTCTACATTATAAAATGTGTGTGTGGCGTTGTTAGTAGTATTCCCTTAAACAGCTGTTTCAACGTGTGTTTCCTCAAAGCTTTGATTCGTCTTCCATTGTTTCTGTTGCCATAGTTAATTCCAGACATTTCCTGCCTGCTCCTGACTGGAGCTTCAGCAGTAGCTTCCTAGATGAGAATGGATGACTGAGGTTTGGGGACCATTTAGAATGATAGTTCTTTATCCACTAGGAACCATAAATTTGGATTAGTGAAAAAAAAAACTTTCTGTGGAATTGCTCATTTTGGAAACTGTGATTCACATACTGCTGAATCAAGTGGAGACCATAGGAACCTCTCCCTGGCACGGCAACATGTCCTTCACTGGGAAGGGATGGGTGAATGAACTGCCCGGGGAACTGGTTGGGAATGCTGAGGTCATTGCAATGGGAAGAGTCCCCAGTCATTCCTTCTCTAGGCACAACTAACTTTATCTAGAACACCCAATGGGTGACCTGTGTTGGTAGATACTGAAAATGTGTAGCTCAGTGGTTGGAGCACTTGGGTGGCTGGCATGC
>PVKS010038102.1:0-18167 GCA_004027875.1 Aplodontia rufa
AACCCGCCCCCCCAAAAGGCAACAATTTCTGCAGAGACTCTATTCAGTTTATATCAGTGCTCTGGACTGTTCCTCATTCATGTGCCAGCCAAGGGTTATAGACTTCGTAGTTGTCCTCAAAAAAATAAAAAGAATGAATATTAATTTTTATTCTCATGGCTAAAGGTACCCTTCATTCATAATCAAGTAAAGTACAAAGAATAAGTTACAGAAGAGAATGAAGTTACTCTATCTTGCAAGATAAAATATTTCTGCAAATTTTAAATGTTGGCTTTCAGTGTCTTTACTGCTTCTATCCATATAATTTCAAAATTCCTGAGGATCTGGTCTTATATTTATTTTATTATTATTAGTAGTAGTAGTGGTGGTATTAGTACCAGGGATTGAACACAGGGGTCTGAGTCACATTCCCAACCCTTTTTATTTTGAAACAGGGTCTCACTAAGTTGCTTAGGGCCTCACTAAGTTGCTGAGACTGGCTTTGAACTCGTGCTCCTCCTGCCTCAGCCTGCCGATCCGCTGGGATTACAGGTACGTGCCACCACACTGGGCAAAGGATTTGGTTTTAAAGAGGTCATCTTATTGTCAATGCACTGTTTTCAAAAAGTTAATCTAAATGCATGCAAACACAAGACACAGAGTGACCCTTGACTGAAAAATAAATATTGAGTTTGTGTTGTCCAAAATCACAAAGACAACTGATTGTGAAATAGTGATTTACTAGTAGGAAGAAAAATAGCACTGTCTTCCTATTGCTCTTTGGAGGGAAGTCAGTTTCTGCACGATCGTAAATTCCAGGTTGAATGTTTGACATTGTAAGGAATGAGAGACCTGACAGATGGAGATGGAAGTATGAACTATTGCAAGGCAAGTTGGAGTCTCTGGTATCTAAGCAACAGTCATATAAGGTTCTCTTTTCAAAGAACGGAGAGAACCTGAAGTTGAGTTTAGTAGGGAACACTGTAAGATTGTGGATGTCTGATAGAAGACTGTCTGTCTGCCTGTGGGGTAACGGTGATGGCTCTGTTGACAGTAATAACCAGAGTGATGAGAATAAATTTGGCACAGCCCTACCTGCCATGACTCTCTTTTCTCCCCTGTCCCTGTGGAACTTTGTGTCCTAACTGATTAGAGAGAAGCTCCCAAAAAGGCATTTAATAAACGCACAAAAACCCTGACTGTAGAATTGGGAGAGCCTGGTTACATTTTTGCTTCACTCTGTAACCTACTTCATATAATCGGAATGGAAACTTTTGTTCTAATTCTATCAAAAATGATGGAATACTTTGACTCTGGACCGATCTTCAGAATTCTTATGGCCCCATCTATCATTTCTGTGACCAGCACTATAATTAGGTATGGTGTGCTAATGTCCTCAATCACAAAGTGGAAATTAATATCTGATACTTATGCATATGAAAATCAAGTGGATAAAGCAGATGTGAAAGTCTTATAGAGGTGACTTAGTTTTTATGACACTCCAGTTGTCTGAGTTAAAGAGATCACAAAACTTGTGACCGCAATTGTCATGGTGATGAGCCCATGGTAAATACTTAATAAATATCTGTTGAACGAGTAAGGAAGAAATTACAAGTCACTACATATTCTAACTGTGGTAGTAATGCACAGAGAATTCAAATATAAAACTGTCTTTCTTAATAAAACACACACATAAGCAAAGAATGTAGCACCTAGCAAAAGTCTTGTTTTTGTAAATGAACTCAGAGATGAAACACTTCCCTTAATTTTACTACAACAGGATGACGGCAAGTAAATCTCTTGAGGAATTTTTGAAAATAATCTACTTTCAGAACAACATACTCAATTTCCTAAGATCAGTGAATCTAAAAATTGTATAAAGAAAGTAATTTGGAATAAACTAGGGGCTTTGATTTCTTAAACAATTAGCTGGTTTGCCCTTCACAGGGCATTCTGGATGTGGGACAGGGGATTCGTATTGGCTGTAAGATTCAGCAGAAGGTTGCTGATTTGATCCTGCATGTGGAACAAGCAAGCTGTTTCCTTATTTTCTAAGCAGTGACAACATCTCGTGGTAGGCATAGTTTTTGTATCTCATTCACTGCATGTCAGGAACAGTATAAAAAGAACTAAAGTAATAAATTTCATTTATGAATGCTGAAAGCTTTTAAGGAGTATTTTCAGTATCAATAGGATATATATTCAGAATCTGATAAAACTCATGTGAACTGTCTTGAAATCTCATATTATCTTCCTTTAGATGACAAAGAGGATTAATTGGAGTTGATAAAGGCTCAAAAAGAAAGGCCATTATGTGACTCCCCAGAGCCAAACCACTGTGCCTCAATAATCTTTCCATTCCAGCCACTCTGGCCTTCAGTCCCTGTACATTGATGTTCTTTCCTATTACAGAATCTTTGCACGTGATATTCCCTCTTGATAGAATTCTCTTCTTGCCTCTCTCCATCCAGTTTGATGCAAAGTGAAGGATTCTTCATATCTCTCTTTTTTTAAGTGTGAGAGAGGGAGAGTGAGAAAAAGAGACTCAGTTTTATTTAGTTTTTCATTGCTCTGATGCTTCTTTGCGTACATGGTGCTGGAGTTCAAACCTGGGTCCTCACCCATGCCAGGCAAGTGTGATACCACTGAGCCACTACTCTAGCTCCCATATCTTTTTTTTTTTAAGGAGAGAGAGAGAGTTAATTTTTTCATCTGATTTTGGTTTTGGAGGGTTTTCCCTTTATTTATTTGTGTATGTGGACTTGGGGATTGAACCGGGGATCTCACACATGCCACGGAAGCACTCTACCATGGATCGGTCTCTCCATCCCCTCTTCATATCATTTTAAAAACCCTTCCCTAACTCATATCACAATACACCTGTTCTTATTATAGCTTTATTTCATATTTGGGATACTAACAAATATCTGACCCTTTATCAGAACTACATGATCCACAAAGGCAGGGATGGGATGTCTGTTTTGACTTTACACTGTGTCCCAAACAGTACTTAAGTGAGGGCTGTATAAGATCAGAGGAGGAAATGATTAATTCTGCCTTGAAGCCAGTGAGCAGTGAAGTAAGCACGAAGCGCAATACAGCATACCAGCTGAGCTTGGCGGAAGATAACATGCCAGATGAGGAAGGCGTTCCAATCAAGGCAACCATGTGCATGCAGGAGCAGAAGCAAGTGAGTGCGAGATGTGTTCAGAAATCAGACCTTGAATACAGAGTGAGGAATGAATGGAGAAGAGTTTGCAATCTTGATTATTTCAAGGATTGAGCTTGTTAAGGAGTTTGGACATTTTCTAAGCAGCTAGGAGCCATTTGGAGACCATGAAACTGTAGAATAGCACAATCCCATCTGTGTTTCAGATAGATCTCTGGCAGCAGCATGGAAGGCAGTAGAACTAAAAATAGGAGTATAAATAATGTGCTCAATACTTTTCCCCTATTTGCACCGTAACCCAACTTTTAGCCTTGGCATATATCTGGTTTGTGCAGGAAAATCCCTAAGCAACTCTTTATTCCATCTTAAGAAGAGTTCGGTTGCAGACAAAAGAGGAAAGTGATCATCGGTCATAGTATTGGGTTATGTGCCATTAAGTATCAAATAATAAAATCAGTAAGAGAGCAATCTACTTAATACATAGAACTATACAATTCAGGTATTGTTCAGACATTTGCAGAAATTGACCTTTAGGAAATATTGCAGAGAAATGGTCTAGGAACTGATGTGATAAATCTTCTAACAAAGTTCCAGGTCAGCAGGAAAATTTGCCTATTTTAAAGAAAGTGATCAGCAGTTCCCAGAAATAGCAAGCTATAGAAACCCATAAGGTAAATTGATGTTGCTAGACATCTTGCAAAGTGATGATTTAGGTGCCAGGAACCTGGTGATCTGTGTTGAGACCCTACTTTGCCCCAGATGCTGATCTGTTTAACACGATTAGACCTGCTCACATCTTGAAGGGATACTATTATCAGCTGTTTTACATATGAAAGCAGGAGGTGTAGGGAAGGTAAGTGTCTAAGGTTATGTTGAAGCCAGGTGGTCTAGCTCTAAGTCTATGCTCCTAACAATTATCACTCTACTTTATCAAGCAGAGCTATGCTCAGCTTGGAAAATTCTCTTTTACATTATAATATCTTGTCACATTCTTTTTTTCTTTCCAACTAAAGAGAAAATATAAATGAAACCTTTTCTATTGTCTTTCAGTTTCATATAAAATTGCATAGGTTTTTCTTAGTAAGATTTCATAAATAGTTGGTATTATGGTTTGGATATGTGGTGTCCTCCAAAGCTCATGTGTGAGTAAATGCAAAAAAGTTTAGAGGTGAACAGTTGGGTTATATGAGCCTTAACCTAATCAACACATTGATCTACTTGCGTAGACTAGCTGGGTGCAAACTGTAGACAGGTAGCATGTGACTGGAGGAGATAGGTCATTGGAGGCAAGCCTTTGGGGTATATATTTTGTCCATGGGAAGCAGAGTCCTGTCCCCACGTAGCCCCTCATCCTCTATCTCTCCTTCCTGATTGTCATGTTGTGAGCTGCTTTCCTCCTCCACACCTTTCCATCATGATACTCTGCCCCACCTTGGGCCTGGAGCTATGGAGTCAGCTCTCTATGGACTAAGACCTCTGAAACCATGAGTGCCAAATAAACTTTTTTCTCCTCTAAAATTGTTCTCATCAGGTCTTTTGGTCACAGAGGTGAAGAAGCTGAGGACTAAGACAGCTGGTTTGGATGGTGATCATGTTAGTAAGAGGTTCAGGCCGTTCCTAACTCAGTAGGTCAGGACTCCTGGAAACACAGGCTCTTAGAAATCCCTGCTCACAATATGTCCACAGAGGCCTCAGCTCTAACACAGAATGCTGATGGTTTTATCTCTTGAGTGTTATATTGGAAATGATTATATTACTCCTGAAAAATCAGCATTTTTTAATGGGAGAAAGTGCACAGTTAAGTTTTATTCTCCTGGTGCTTTGTTGTAAACTTTATGCTATTAAATAAAAACAGAAATAAATCTGTATTTTCTTGTGCCCCATTTTCATTAACTTCTCATCTTGCAAAACTTCCATAGTAACAGATGTATCTAAACTGGGTTCATACATAGTCTTTCTTGGTACTGTATTTCAAAGTTCTACTCTTATGAAGATCTTGACAACTCTTGGTGGATTTGACACAGTGCTGTTCGGTTATTGTAATAAAAAATATGAATAATAAGTGGCATGAGCTACTTTGATAAAACCCATATAAATTCAAAAATGAGATTTGAAACAGTGACATATTAATAACAGTAATTTTAAAAGCATTACCACATAGTGATAATCTCTTGATCATGACAGCTTCCTAATTTTGTGCATGTCTTAGTTGATTAAAATAACTAAATGTAGTCTGAATAAATCAATAGAAGTTATCAGGATACATTGAATATATTGCATTTTTAAGTTATAAACTCCTAGGACCTCAGAGGTGACGTAGTTCACATCCCTGGCCCTTCCTCATTCTCTTGGCCTCCCCCTATGTCAGGCATGTGGGGTTTGTAAACCCTATTGCCTATGGAGATCACATTGTAATATAAGCCAGTGAGGCAGTCCCAGACAGACATCTCTCCTCTTTTTTTGAAACAAGGAATCTCTTCTCTCTTCTGGTTTTCTACTTTAAATGAGTCAAGGGCACAGGAAAAAATTTCTCTACTGTGAGGAAAATCACAGTGCAATTTAAGGTGACAAATGGCATTTGACTTTGTCTTTGGGTGGAGGTCACCAACCTCAGTGCTGAAACACTGGGGCTCTACACTGCCCTCTGCTGGTCTTCCTCCTCTCAGTTAATGTAGATTTAGAGATTTATTTTCTCATCTTTAGTACCAAAGTCTGTATCAGTTTAAGTGTGTTGAATTGCAAGTAATAAGAAATATAATTATATGGGCAAAAGTTATGAAGTAGTTACATGGCTTATAAAACGAGGGGCTGCATTCCAGAGGTTTGATCAGCCTGTGTCTGTTTTGGCAGAGGTTCATTTGTATGTTGACCACATTCTCATATTGACAATGGCTGTAGCAGCTTCAGAGACCACGTTAGTTCACCAATATTACCTAGGGCAAGGGGGGGGGGTCCTCCTTTATTCCAGCCATGAGAAGGAAGTTCTGCACATTCCACTGATTCAAAGGGTAATTGTGGTCAGGAAGATGAGATGATACTTTGAGCACATTCTTGGAGCTAGAGGTTGGAGCAATCATTCTAAACTATGACTGCGAGTAATTGGAAATGAATGAAAAGATGCTGAATAGTTCTGGGCTTCAAGGTTCTCCAAGGTCAACGTCCTGGAAAAAAGAAAAAAGAGTGTCTCAGGATATGTGTTGTAAACACCCTAGTGGGACTTTGACTCTACTTGGGGTTTGATTTGTTTAGTCCTTGAGCCAACCATGGGATGGAACATCATGGCTTGGTCATCTGCTCATGCCCTAGGCCCCCCATCAGGAAGCACTCTGTAATTAATATTTCCATTTATATCACATGGATCAGGAAGGAATGTGTTCCAATGGAAAGAGGGAAGCTAATGGGTGAACACTATAGATTTTTCCGTCTTTAAACAAGGAGCTGACCTCTCCATGAAGTTACAGCAAAGCCCCAGGACTTGACTTTAGGAGAGGATTATACTGTGACTAGGAAACAACATATGGCATTTATGTCTTAATGTGTTAAGTAATTAGTATTGTTTGGGTATATTATATTATAAGCTTGCAAAGTATGATATATGAATCCTTTTATGGTATATACGTCTCTAACATATGTACAAAATTTAGTTCTCAACCCAATGTTCTATCCCACCTTTTTCCCCACCCCTGCCCCACCCAAGTATATAAACATAGACCTTATCAGAGAATCAAGAGAGAGACACTGGCATCTTATTTCATTCCTTCAGGACTTTCTTGTTGCCTGGAAGGAAAGGCCAGCATCATGCAGGCTCTGACCATCGGTTCACATTAACCAAACTCCAGAGATCCTTGCTAAGTTAAAGTTTGGGGGTAAAGCCTAGGGATTTGTGGCTTTTGAAAAGCTCCCCCAGGTAATATTCCTAAGTGGTTATCTTTGGAAACCTTTGAAAAAAGATTCACTGTTTTCATTGCACCAAGATATTTAAAACCCTGTGAACAAGTAACAGACTGTTGGTCTATTCAGCGTGGAAAGTTAGTGATCCTTTTACAGAAGAAAAATGGGTCTGAGTTTCCTAGTGTCACCTTGTGACCACTTTGGCTTCTAATGGAAATGGAACTAGCTGACTATGGAGATGGTCTAGACTTCCCTGGTGGGGGGGTTACCCACATCTGTGTCCCTTTCTAAAGTCTGCTTGTTCTATGTCCGGTGGCAGCACAGTTCCAGTCTAAATCTTTTCACTTGTTTAGAAACGATGCTCATTTACTTTGTATTAAAAAAAAAAAAAAGCCTGATCTCCCCTCTTGGTCCTCTGGGTTATAATAGAGTGGCAGGCCGTTATGATGGGTCATGGTTTCTGTCCCATGGAAGAATGAACGAGGTCAGAACAGCTTCCACCTCCGCATGTGGAACGTGGCTCAGGTGGGGCTGTGCTCACGCAGGCTCTGTGGCACATCACAGGCAACTCCTCTGCCCCAGCTGCAGAGTGACAAGCCAGTTCTAAGGCTCAGGACTCTGGATAGCGGAGAGAAGTCCACCTCAGGGGAAGGACAAGTGGGTGCAGAGCAGTCAGCGCTGTCCAGTGGGAGCTGCTCATGTGAGCTTACTTCACATTTTCTGGTAGCCACTTTAAAAACCAAGCAGACACCACTTGGCATGGAATTTGCCAGGGATTTAAGGGATTTTGACTGATTTCTTTTTTGATAACTGCAGTTTTTGTTTCACTTTGATTAAACAAAGAAAAAATAATCAAGGAAGTTCTGGTCTGAATGAAGGAGAACCAGATGTTAAGACAGAGCTCCAGTACCCATCACATGGAGGATGCAACAAAACCTCAGAGAGCTGGGGGTGATGTCACACACCTGTAATCCCAGGACTCAGGAGGATGGGGCAGGAGGTTCACAAGTTCAAAGCCAGTCTCAACAAGTTAGCAAGGCCCTAAGCAAATTAGCAAGACCCTGTTTCAAAACCAAACAAACAAAAAGGGATGGAGATGTAGCTCAGTGGTTAAGTGCCCCTGGGTTCAATCCCTGGTACAATAAAAGAAAAAAAAAAAAAGGCCGCAGAGAGGGGAACAGAGTGTATGTCATTCCTGTAGTTTGCCATGGAGGGTGCTGTGGAATGATTCGCAAGTGAATTGAAAATATAAGGTGAAAAATAAGTTGCATAGGGCTTAAAGTCAAGATCTAGAAAGCTTTGTCTTATAAATATGTCTGAATTGCAAGATATTAAATAATATTTGAAATGTGGCATACTTGTATTATCAGGGAATGGTCAGTTAAAATTCTTATTTTGAACTCCAAGTGGCATTAGAGATAAGTTTTTGAGGATTTAAATTAACATGAGGAGAACTATTGTCTGTGCATAGTTAAGAGGAAAGAACAGCAACCTCTTTCTGAGATGATAATGACCTATCATACTTGTTTTGGTGGTACATTGAATGTCTAGGTTTTTATAGTTGTGCGCACAACAAAAATTTGTAAGAATTCAGTATGAACCTCAACTAAACTGAAATATTGAGCTTGATACTGATTCAGACAGAAATCACAATAAACAGTCAAACAGTGATGGCTATATTTTCAAGGGTCATTGTAAATGAACACTTGAACCTCCCCTTCGTGAAAGAAATACTGTTAAAAAAGTTATATATTTTCTAAATGGTTCAAAAATCTCAAAACTCTCTGCCTGTTCAGAGAGAATGTGCAAGTGAGTCAAATTTAAGATTTCCTGTTACAGGTACTATGAGATGAAAGGAATCGAATGCTAACAAGTCACATGATTAATTTTCTTGCACATTTTACTTGTTGTGATAGGCCTATGTGGTCAAGGAAATTTGGAGGAATAATAAACTTATCATAAAGCATAACAAAGTTGAGGAAATGATACATAATTTCTTTGAATTTTCCCAGTGTCCAATGATCAAAATGCTAGCTAATGTACATGGCATTTTCTTTACGTGAACACCCACATGGTAATAAACAGCATTGCCCTTTAACAGCTCAAGTTCAGCAGCTGGATTTGTAATAGGTGCGGATACTGAGGCACCCCTGTTTCTGCCTCTTCCTTCTCCAAGGCCTACATTTGCTATGGCTGAGATATTTGTGTCTAGAGGTAGATGGTTCTTTTTTTATTTCCCATTATAGGTTCTGGTACAGATTGGTGAATACATGATGTATATCTCTAACTTTTAACAATGGAAAATTTTCATTTCTTCTTCTCATTCATAATATTTATCAAGCATTCACAATGGTTCAGGAACCATGCTAGGTGTGGAGGATGCAAAGATGCAAAAGATGAAATCCTGCCTTTGAGAAGCTCACTGTGTAGTTGAGGGTAGAGCATAGGCAGCCCATAATTACAGTGTGATGTGTAAAGTGTGATAGAAAGGACTTTGGAAACATTTTACAACATTCGGCAAGAACTATTCTTATTTGCATACTCTATGATGAACATACCGTGTTTTTCAACAGTCAGTTCTGAAACTCCATTGTGCATTGGCTTTCACAAGTTGACAACTGAAAGAAGAAGGTAGGGATCTGAAAGAAGATGGGAGTAGCAGAAGTTTGTACTCAGATTGGGAAAGGAATAATTTGGAAGCATTAGTCATCTGAAGCAGGCTTAACAGCTCTGGACATCCAGGTGGCATTTTAAGTTGACTGAGAATTAGGAAGGATGCCCAGCCAGCGGGATGAAATGGGAAAGCAGAAAAGTACCTTCTTTACAGTTTTAAGGAACTTCGTCTATTTTGCTTTGTTTTGCTCCCATACACTTCTGGAGCATAACAAAAGGCTTAATGGAGCCAGAACAGGTCTTGCAGGGAATGCTGGCTGAATGCTCATTACTATGCACAGTCAGTGCAATGATGGGATTTGCACTTGGGGTTTTTCGGGTTGGCTAAGACAGGAGGAGCCACGGCACAGTTCATTACTTTGAACACGGGCAATTAAAAGAAGAGAAGTAAGCATTCATCTTGGCTTTCTGGTATAAACTGTTTTTCAGGGTAACCAATTGGCATTGGCAGACGGGGGAAAGGTTTTCTGTGTAGAAAAAAAATTCACCTGATAACTGCAGAGAGAATAATGGATTTGGAAAAATACCTTGTGCAAGCTCTATTGAAATAGTTGAAGCAAATAATAGTCATCAACAGATGGTAAAGCCATTAGATGAAGTATTGAAGGGGAACTGCACTCTCTAATCCATTTAGCATTACTGAAGGTAAGAAACCAGACAAGAGGTGCCCCGCAAACATGATGCCAGATGAAGAACATAGCTCCCTCCATGAAGTATGTATGCATGGAAAATCAAGCCTGAGTCCAACATTAATTAGAGTATTCAATTAAGAATCTAACTTCTAAATCATATGGAAACACTGAGGACACAACCAGTTAAGCCATATCTGGCCAAGGTTATTTGCCAAGACCAAGGTGGGGGACTTTTTCTATGTTGACTGATTAGGTTTAGAGTTTTAAATAAATGTTTCCCAAAGAATGTAACACTTCAAATAAATTGATTTTGGAAAAACTGAATACGTTCTTCTAAATTGGTGTTTTTAAGAAATGCACTCTTAATGGTGGTATACCAAGGTAAATTCTAAATTTTACAAACCTGAAATTTTACAAAATTGCAGAGTCTGAATTTCAAGTTTATAGGCAAATTCAACTGCTCATGGAGGAACTGATGGAGATTCCGCTCATAGATTTTTCTGAATTCTGTTTTATTATTGTCAGAAATCAGAGTAGATAAAAAGAAGAAATTTGATGTGCATTTTGAAGAATAAGTTGGTTATTCTGTCCAGTGTGCCAAATAAGTCTCCTGTAAATTTACTAAACTAATATTTGTGGTGAGATTTCAGTAAGTAAAACATAGGTTGAGATGAATTGCTTAAAAATTCCCCATCCCTCTGCCCCCCCCCCAAAAAAAAAGGAAAAGAAAGAAAAGGTACAATAAGTATTAAAACTGATTTTGATTCTGGAGTTTTGGTCATTCTGAGCTCAGATTGAAATTTAAGCTTATTTAACAAAATATATTTCCTGTCCACCTGAGTTTATAAATTATGAATGGCTATAAATTCATATGGACAGGGCTCAATGCTATAAAATCATATCAATATGGTTTGGCAGTAGTAGTCGAGAAGTTACAGTTGCCTAAATAAAATAAGTTATCTTTTTCTCTTAGAAATAAGGAGTCTAGACAGGAACTCAGGGCTGCTCTAGCAGCTGCCGGATCATTGGCATCTTAGTCTCCTACCTGCACATCACATCATCCCAGCTGTATCTCTGTCCCTACTTTCTGCCATCAAGCCAGCAGGGAGGAAGAAAGGACAAATGGCCCCTCTCCCAGCTGAGTCAGTTCTCTTTAAGCAGCATTCCCAGAAGTTCCACGTAGGGGTTTAGCTGACATCTGTGTCCATTGAGTGGCGTGGCCATACCTAGATGCAGGGACAGATGGAACCATAGCCTGTAACTGAGCATATTGCTGAACCTAATGAAACTGGGGTTCTGGAGCAAAGAAGGAAAGGGAACATGGATTGGGGGTCCCTGTCAATGAAGAAAACAGACATTTAAAAGAAAATTAAGATTACAATTTTAATAATTCCTCCAAAATGCTACAAAGTAGAATGTTCTTTTAAGGAGACCTAATTTTGTAATGTGTTTTATATTATTTTTAACAGTGTTCCAGATTCTGTAATTAGAAGTATAAATCTGTTGCATGTATGATTTTAAATACTTTTGAAAACAGACTAATGGATCTTGTTCATGTGTACAAGTTTGTCTCTGTGTTGCAACCATTTTGCTGGTTCATTATTTTCCTATAAATTTTTGAATGATCTATTAAAAATGTTTTGAAACTACATTAACTTTACCATTTTTTATTTTTTCCCTCTGTCTCCATATATGGCCTATTAGGCCAGAAGGATGACATATGTAAATCAATTTTTTTAAGAGAGAGGGACAGTGAGAGAGAGAGAGAGAAAGAGAGAATCAGTTTTTTTTTCCCACCTGGGCTCCATTTCTCCAACACTTAGTTGTGTACGTGGTGCTGGGGTTTGAACTCGGGTCCTTGCGCATCCCAGGCTAGTGCTTTAACCACTGAGGCACCACTGCAGCCCATAAATCAAGTTTTTAAATGTAGGAGTAGAGTAGCACTATTAAACTTTTGTTGAAGAAATTATAATTTGGTTGGCAAACTGGCAGTGGCCTGGTCAGCAGCCCCTTTGGGGTTTTGCTTCTTTGAGGGGAGCATAAGAGAAAGTGGGGCTCATTGGCCATATGGAAGAGTTTGAAGTCCCCCTTAGGAGTAATGAAAAATCATTGAAGGATTTATAAATGGGGGAATGATATGATGATCTTTAAACTTGCGGTGGGATAGTCTAAGTGTTTTCTCTACTGTTTTCCTTTCTTCAATCATTTTGGTATCCTGATGCTTTATATTTTCTTGCCTCAGGAGTTTTGGTGGGTATGGAACATGAGTGAAGGAGAAGCTGCTTAATAATCACAGGCATCTCTAGGTTTTCTAGAAACTAACTCACAGAAGAAATAACATTTGTCTTTAAGTTTGAGCCTGTGAGGAGATTGTGGGAGAGAAATTTCTCCAAGTCTAGGAAGGCCTGGTAGTCAGAGGGCTCAGAGAGTGGTAGGTTCACACCTGTATTCCTTGCCTTGCTGAAAACAGACAACAGAGCCTCCAGGTGAGGCTGCATCAACACTGGGACTCCCAGTCCATCCTCAGCACAGGGACAGAGGATACTCACTCCTGAGGGACAGAAGGGAGGGTCATGGAGTATTTATTTCAGGAATGAGTCCTGTTGGCTGAAGACCAAAGAAGTTGCAGGGTCTTCTTATGACACAAAGGAGGGGGTATCCTTATTTGTCACTGAGGTTGAGATAGTCCATGATATATTTGCTAGGGCTCAGAACGAAATTTAAGCTTGTTTAAGAAATGCGATATTCCCTGTACATCTGAGCTTGTGGCTGTACATTTGTATGGACAACAGTCAGTGCTATGGTTGAATGTCCCCTCCAAAGCTGGGATTTAAATTTAATTGCCATTGTAACACTGTTAAGAGGTGAGACTTTTAAGAGGTGGTTATTCCAAAGACTGCCCTCATGAATGAGTTAATGCCCTCATGGTGGGATGAGGTCACCTGATTTCCTCTCTCTGCATTTGGTGCTCCATTGACCTTCTTCCATGCTATGACACAGCAAGAAGCTACTCACCAGATACAACACCTTAATCTTGGATTTTCAAGCTGCCAAAACTGTAAGCCAAAGAAGTTTCTACTACTTATAATTTGTCCAGTCTGTGATACTCTGTTTGAGCAACAGCAAACAGACTACATCAGCCAGCTACATGTTTAAAAATCAACTACAACTATGATATGAATTGGATACAGAGAATTCTATGCAATATTACTGTTCTGGTCAATGTGTATTGGAATTTTCAAGTTTTATTTGTATGCATTCAACATTACAGACAAGATTATGTATTTGTCAAACAATATTTTCAACCCTGTGTTATCTTTTCATAATATCAGCATTGATAAAATTTGTTTTGAAGCCCAATGTAGGCTATAAATTTGTACATAAGTAGAACTATAGGATGACAAAATTTGTGTGAAGTGTACCATTTGCATTGATTATATCATTTGTATGGTTTAAAATGATGTGAAGTAAAAAGTTGTGATATATTAAAGAAATGAGGTAAAGAATTGTTGAAAGAAGAGCCATCAGGTAAGAGAGGTTGGGTTTGGTAAGAAGGACATGCTTGTGTCTGCATACTTGGGCTAGAGCCCACTGAGGACAGACTGTGGGCAGAGGGAAATAGAGAGGAGTTGGTGCTTCAGTGGCCAGGAAAAGCTGTCAGGGTCGCAGTGAGACTTTCATGAGTACCTTCAGAGTGTGCTTAGTAAGGGTGAAAAGAGGATTTGGGATAGCGGAGAGTGGAGAAGAGGACCACTTAGGTGTCTTCCACTTCAAAACCAGACAACTCACTAAGAGTGGCTAATGACGAAACATTTCATTATCTCACATAACCAGAGGCAGGAAGCATAGAGGAACTGTGTCAGCCCTCCTATGGCCTCAGCATCCACTGGTCCAGCCTGATAGATTTTCACCCTCAGGCTATTGCCCTGTGCTTGCAAGGTGACAATCTCAGGCATCAGAAACCCATGCCATGGTCTCAAGCAGGAGAGAAAGGAAGAAGGTGAGTCAGATGTTTTCCTTGACCACAAAGAGAAAACCTTTCTAGAATCACACCCCATAAACATCATTGGCCATGTTGGATCAGATCAATTCTTGCTTCAATGTGGCTTGCAAATCTGGTATTAGCCAAACAGGAGCGGCATACCCATGACTCATGGAATCTAACTAGAATCTACTTCTGGAAGCTGGGCACAGTGCAGCTGCCCTGAGCAAGTTCAGTGTTTATCAGTAAAGGAGGAAGAGGAGGGAAATTGTTGTTAGGAGGTAACTCATCATGCCTGCTGCAAATCTGTAACAGAGTTATTTCACAGGAGGATGGAGGGAGATGGGTGCTGATAAGCAGAATACTCAATGGGAATTTGCATTTCTTTTCATCCTTGCTCTAAGTAGGGTAGCCTATACGTTCCTTAAAGATATGAATTGTGTCAGTGTTATTAATTCTTT
This sequence comes from Aplodontia rufa, assembly GCA_004027875.1. Classification (NCBI taxonomy): domain Eukaryota; kingdom Metazoa; phylum Chordata; class Mammalia; order Rodentia; family Aplodontiidae; genus Aplodontia; species Aplodontia rufa. Next base: position 14,788 of record PVKS010038102.1, read on the forward strand.
CTTTTGTTCCCAGCAGCTAGCACAGTATGTGGCACACAGCAACTCTAGCACAAAGTAGCTGCTCAGTAAACATTGCTTGAATGAGTGATTATTATGTTGCCTCTCAAGAGAAAGCTGAAGGCTGCTGTTATTAGTTGGCTTTGTCATTAATTTTGTAGTAGAACTTTACAACTGGCAGTAATCACATAGTCATACACTGACAGCAAGGATATTGAGATGGAAACAAGCGAAGCCATTACCTAGGATAATTCAGGAAGCTAGCAGCAGACCTGTGACTGCTGCTATGATCCTTCCTAAAATTATCTTTATAAAAACAAATTGAAACCAACAAAGAAAGATGAGTTTTATGTTCTGATGTCTTGCTCTTAATCCTCTCGCCTATGGGTCTGAGGTATGCTGATGGCCATTCATGTGGAGTAGGCTAACTTCCCAGCAAACATGGTACCCATCAGGGTTCAATTCTCTTCCTTAGTGCCTTGTTGTGAAATGTGACCCAGTTACCATTTGATTAAAAAACCCTGCTGCCTCTTTCATTAGTGACAGCTCCTCCCTTGCAGCATGTATCACAGGGTGAGAGCTCTAGCTCCTTGTGTTCCTTTGCCACTCTTGGGCCACCTCCACATATCATTCTATAAAGAATGACCTTCTTTTTCAGATATCTGTAACCTTCTCTGCCATTGTCATCTACTTGGTTATTCTTTTGTGCTTATAGCACAGTCTGGCAATAGCCTCACTCCCTTCATTACCTCTGACGTCACCTTTAATGTTTAGGGAACTAAATCATCTGGTTACTCAACTTCACATTACCTGGTCTATTCAACCTTCGTGACTCTTGTTCCCATTCATTTCAAGTCACCTATTGCTGTGGCCACCACCTGACAATGTTATTACTAGGTATGGCTCAACTTCAGAAATGTGAAATACCATCATTCAGTTCTCTAAAACTATTCTAGCCCCTTGTTGTCTTGTTCCTAATTCCTAGAGTCCTTTGTATTTTGCTAGTACATCACCACTTGCTCATTCTTGTCTTCATTTCTTTCTTTCCTCATCCATCCTACATCTTCTGGTGCTCTGCCACCACTCAGCAACCTACAAAGAACAGAAGTGACATGGACTTTGGAGACAATGATTTGTCCACTTATTTAGTGCAAGATCTGCAGCAGAGCCAATGCTAGGAGCTGGATTTTGATAATAGAGCTGCCCCTTGCTAGCTGTGTGACATTGGACACAGGCCAGATCCCAGTTTTAAAGAGATGGCACTAAAATTAGGACAATAGGAGGAGGGTTAAGCAAAGGATTTATGTGCAAAGGTGAGGGCAGTTTCAAAATAAATCACAAGGCTGCTGGCATGGCTAGGCCTTCATGGGGAGGGGAGAGAGTTGCTACGTGGATCCAGGAGAGAGACCTGCAGAGAAGGCCATCTTGAGAGGACTTGTAGTGAGCCCGAAGAAGAACCCTACAGAAGGCACTTCTTCCAGGACCCCCATTACTTAAACACCACTAAAATGACCAAGAAGCCACTGATGTCTTATGCACAGGGCAGCCTCCCAGGACACAGAGCAGCAAGAAAAAGTAGAAGGGGTGCACAGGGAAGATTCTTAGCAAGTGTTATCATCTCCTTTCTTAGCTTCAGCTTCTTCATTTTCAAGTATTAAATGATGTGTGTGAAGGTCCAGCATTTAAAAGTCACAAGAATATAATTGAATGGGAGGAAGATGGCGAGCTTAAGGGAGGCGGCCTTTCCTGTGGCTCCGAGTCTGGATGGGAAAATCCCAGTGTATCTTCAGTTTTCCAAGGTGCGTTCTGGGGAATATATCTATGAACTTCTAGTGCAAGTTTGTGAAGCTTTTCTGAGGAGCCGAGTCTTGGGAGTTTTGTGTGGAGAAAAAAAAGGGATTTTATCCATCCCGCCAGGGACGCAGCCAGTGGGCTGTGTTGACTTCCTGCCCACGCAGCCGCCATCAGCGAGACGCTGCAGAGCGTGGAGAGGGAAAAAGGATTCTGCCCCTTCCGCCAGGAAAGCAGTAGCTCGGCTGTGTCTACTCTCTGCTGGGGAGCCCATTGGCCAGCAGCCGTTAGAGCGAGGAGAGATAAGGGGATTTTAGCCTCCCGCCAGGAAGGGAGGTCGGCTCTGTTACATTCTGAGCGTTTCAGACCAGTCACAGGGCAGGACTGCAGGTGGCTGTGGAGCTGAACAGAGTCACCGACCCCACTGCTTCTGGGTTCCCGGGCCTAATTAAAACAGAGCATCGGATGAGCACATTTGCAGACACCCACTGAACTCACACATGCAGGGGGCGAGAGCTGTGCTGGGAAGTGGCCCGCTGAGGCGCCCAGTGGAACAGGTTACTCAGCGGGATGGCTGGGCAGCCATTCAGAGCCCCAGGATATGGTCCCCCCTGGCTTTTTAGAGCAGCATATGAAAACTGCATCAGGAAAAGGCCACAGGCTTCAGTCTGATCCAGGAAGAGAAGGCCTTGACCAGGCCCAGACTCCACCCTTCTTAGGAGGTCTTCAGTTTGTGGAATAAAGGGGAGCAATTCCCTGCATGTCCACTCCCCTCAGCCAGAAGGATCACGTGACAAGTTAAAGGCTCTGAGTCTTCTGCCACAAGAGACAGTGCATGCATCTCCCAGCAGAGGGAGAGTAGAAATCATCCATACTCCCTGCTCATTAACTCTGCGGGCTTCAGCTCCCCTGGGAGGCTGGCAAACATCAGAGCTTACCTGAACCACTCCTCTCCAGTGGAAGCCCCTCCTAGAAATCCCAGGAGTCTGAGGATATCCCAGTCCTTTTTGTGAGATCACATAACCACAGACTGAGAGACATTCATATCGAAACCCAGGACAGTGATCATCTCCTACCAAAGGTCCCAGAGACGCCCTTACTGTCTACAGTCCCAAGTTTTCATTAAGAATAGTTTACTTTTTATCTGACTTTGCATATATATGTATATTTTTTTCCTTTTCTTTCTTTCTTGCCATCTGTTTATCTCCTGTACCCGATGTGTATTGGTACAATAGTTGGAACAGTTTATCTGTTCATGGACATATAAAAATATTAGCTATTTTTTTAAAATTTTTTCTGTACTCCTTTTTTATTTTTTTATTTTTATTCTGTTTTTTCTGTTACTGTTTGTTTTACTTTGTATCTTTGGATGTTTGCTCATCTCCTCCTCCTCCCTCCTGAACAGAGGGATTCTGGTCAGCACAATTAGTATCGGAAGTATACTGTGATTGACCTCCTTACTTTACCTAAGCGTGCTTCTACCCTTTTGCGATCTCCCAAATCTTATTAATATCTCTTTTACCCCTCCTATATTTTAACACTGCTATTCCTGCTTGCCCTAGGGCCTGCTCTTTCTTTCCTTTTTTTTTTTT
>PVKS010038103.1:0-18166 GCA_004027875.1 Aplodontia rufa
CTCTTTAAAAAAAAAAAAAAAGAGGGGACAGTGAGAGAGAGAGAGAATCAATTTTATTCAGTTTTTCACATGGCTTTCATTGCTCTGAGACTTCGTTGTGTACGTGGTGCTGGTGTTTGAACTTGGGTACCTGTGCATGCCAGGCAAGTGCCACAACTGCTGAGCCACCGCTCTAGCCCTTACAGCCTATTTTTATAGTTGCTTTTGCTCCCAATCCCGGCCCTTTCATTGCTTGTTTAAATTGCCATTGTGTTTCCTTTTTCTTTTCTAAATTCGTTATTTCCTCCGACAATAACTCTTTCAAGTTTAATACTTTCAGGTTTAGAATTAAGTATTTTAAGATAGTTCTTCAATTTTATGACTAAAAATATCATTGATGATTGTGATGAAGATGTGTTTTTCGTTATTTCTGTTGGCTACTTAGGCTTCCCCCCGTGGAGACAAAGCATACATTGAGCCCCAGTTTAGTTTCTTTCATGCTCCCACATAAGCCACGAGGTCTATTTTGGAACTTGCTTGAGAACTGTCCCGCGGAACACATTGATTCTTCCTGGAAAAGAAAAATCTTGTGAGAAAGAAATAACTTGATAGACCTCCTGAATCTTTCCTGTTTTAGAAACTTGTCAGGCCTCAAAACTTACAAGAAAAGAACTCACATTATTTCTCTGTGAAAATGGAGACCAGCAAAGTTAAGGCGTTCACCCAGTCGCATTGCTGGGAACTCCTGAACGTGGACTTCAGTCTGCAGGTTGGTCTGAGAGGAGTCTGTAGTTTTAACCTCTGCCCTATACCATCTTTTACACATAGCTTTTGACACAGTAGTTGCTATTTCCACAGTGAAAATCTGAACAAGTAGGCCGAAGCAAGCCATTTGACTGGTAGGATTTTGGAAAATCTCCAGCTTCTCTTTATACATATTCCAATTCTGTGGGTATGTTTTAATCTTGAAAAGAAACAAAATGTTTCACTGTAACTTTAAAAAGTCATAATTTGTTCCATAGACTTAAGAGTAGTTTTCCGTTTTTCACAGTCACTCAACACCTACGTGAAAACTCCCATTCACATTTAGTCAGCTGGTAAGGAGTATAGACAGATCTACAGCTCATGAATAGGAGCATTGGGATGGCTACCGTCACGCAAATCTTTTTTTTTTTTTAAGTCAGGATTTGAGGTTTTAATAAGTGCTGCTGCGATTCCTACTGATCCCCACAAGAGGATGTAAGGTAATGTCACTGAGTCATCTGAGGTTATTAGTCATCAATAAAGCAACTAGAACATAATGAAAAAAGGAGATTAATGATTTTATTTATCTTGTAAAACATTTAAAAAACATGCATTCGTCATTAGCGGAAGTGTGTGTTTTTGTTCATAGTTCTCCCCCCTCCCCCAAGCATTCTAAGCCTAAAATTGACTCCAGTATGTTAAGTATTCTGAGAATGCTCTCCTTCTCAAAAAAAGCTCACAAAATGATAACTAGCAAACAAGAAGGCAGGGATTTTTACTTCTGGATTTTCCACCATAAGATAAGAAGATTCTACGTGAATTCCATATTTAAGAAATTTTGTGGACTCGCTGGGCTTACAGGAAGGAATGAAAATCTCCAGCAGCCCTATACATGAAAAAGAAAACACGAAATATAATCTGTGAAGTAAAATCAGCGCAAGGAGGAGTAAGGTCTTAGGAAAAGGCAGAGCCTGACTGTAAAGCTAATGTCAGAGCCAAAAAAAGGAAACCAAGCCTTATGGGTGCAACAAGCTGGAGGAAATGACTGATTCCAAGACCCCCAGATTTAGCTGGGGTTCTTGGAATGGGCTAGACTACTCTCCTGTCAGTGGAAGGACTGAGTCTAAGAAGAAACAAATTTAGTTCTTCTCTGGATGATAATATAGTCACCTTTGGTCCTATTTTTTCCCCAAAATATTATCAAGAAAGGTAAAAAGTTGTAGACTCTTCATGCTTTGGGTTGGAACCTGAACAGTTTACTTCTGTTAACTTTAAATGAAGCAACCCCTTATTGGGACTGGAACTAGTTTGAAGCATCTTGACTTGTAATATTGGCTTACGGTGAGTCCAGATTTAGGGCTCTTAACCATCGGGGAAAATGCCATAAGCCAAAATTTAATTGTAAAATCATATACATATACATATATATGAAGTATGGTGCATCATTAAAAAGGGCACATAAGTTAGTAAGAGGATAAGGTCAAAATCTAAAGCAAATAGCACATAATGGAAAAGGCCTCTGGAGATGCAGAAAATGGAAGTACCAGACACAGATTTTAAAGTAACTGCTGACTTATGTTCAAGATATTTCAATAGAGAACTAAATAGACATTCTAGAAGTAAACAAATTAACAATAACATGAAGTTGAAAACTCAGCGGTGGATTTACCCTCAGATTAGACCCGGAAGAAGACAATATTACTGAATCAGGAAGTAGTTCAAAGAAAATTTCTTTTTAAAGTTGGAAAATAGATAAAATAGAATGATAAGGTTGGGTATATGTGGGACACATCTGAAATTTAGTTAATTAGGTTTTCTGGAGGAGGGAGTAGAAAGAAAATAAGGCAGAAGTGTATTTGAAATGAAAATGGATTTATAACTTCCCCAAAATGGATTAAAGACATCAAACGATAGATTCAAAGTGCTTTATGAAACCCAAAGCCGTGTAAATAAAAGCAGAATCACTGATAGGTACATCACAACAAAGCTGCTGAACTACAAAGACAGAAATGCTTAAAAGTAGCGTGTGGTGGGGTGTCTTTGTAACCCCAGAGGAATCAAACTAGGATGATCCATCAAAACTCACGATGTGTAGCTAGAGCCCATGGAGAGGAATTTTTAATTTTAAACACACATATTAGGAAAGAAAATTGCAGTTAAGGGAACTTAGTAACTTCCCAAAGGAATTAGAAAAAAAGAACCCCAGAAAATAAATTCTGAAGAAAGTAGAGGAGGAATAGAAATAGTATAGAAAACAGAAATCAATGGCAGATTTTTAAAAATGAGGGACAGCAGGCAGCAACAGGATAGGACAGGTGGCAAGAGGCTGGGGAGCCAGCAAGCTGAACAGAGAGTGAGAGAGGCGAGGTCCTAGAGCAGCTGAGATTCCTTTGATCCCTCTGGACCCCTCTGCAGAGCACACAGCGCTGGCAGTCTCCAGCGGAATGGACAAGCCAGGCTCATCCATGCCCTTCTTACTGAAGGTGGATCAAGAAGTAAAGCTCAAGTTTTGATTCTTTCAGGGAGCAGGTCACAAGTGAGGCAAAAGATTTGGTGGCATTTTTCTCCCAAAGAAATTGTTAGAACTTGATAGCTTTTTGAAGGAAACAATAATAAACATCTACAATCTAACTCAGATCCACTCAGACCCGTATCTCCCATAGCTTAACTCCATTTTTCTCACCAAGAGCTAGGATGAATTGGATGGTCCCACTTGGGGATCAGTGTGAAGAGGTCTTTGGGGGAACTGAGGTGTTTGTGATGCCCAATGGGATGCTAAAAGACAACCAGCTTCTGGTGGACATTGTTGAGAAAGTGATTGAGGTCCAGCTGCTGATGAGAGCTCAGTGGGTACAGCTCCTGATGCCCAGGATAGAAAACGGAAACAGCTTAGGGGTATCCATTCAGGAAGAGATAGCTGAGAATCAAAACAGTTGAGAGCGAAGCTGCATCTTATCTGTACTAGATTTCTAGCTATTATGAGAGCCACATTGGTTTCTAAAATAGCTAAAATATTCCCATGTGGAGGACTACCAGCTATACTGTGACAGAGACTGATGAAAAAGAATATATCACCCTTCAGCTCATTATATCAGAGCTGAGAAGTCAATACGTCACTGTCATAGTTTAGATCTGAGGTGTCCCCCGTAGACCTGTGAATTAAAGGATTGGTCTTCAGCATTGTGCTATTGGAAAGTAGTGGAACATTTAAGAGATAGGGTCTAATGGGAGGAAGTTAGGTCATTGACAGTGTCTCTTTGAAGGGGATGTTGAGATTCCATCCCTTTCATTTTCCTCTCTTTTACTTCCTGGAAACCAGGAGTTGAAGAGTTTCCTCAAGGTGGTTAGAAAATCAGCTCTGCTCTTCATGACTCTTGCTTCTGGAGCACATTGGATTCTCCCCACCACAGTTGCTCTGGTTATGACATAGAGTTTCTCATTTACGTATGTCCTTCATTGAACCTGATCATGATAAGCAACACCTTAGCCTTCAGCCAAATCCCTAGTTCCTTCAGATTTTTTTGTAAACAGAGGCTTTCATGTACACATATCTGTATGCATGTATATACAGATAAGGCCACATGTACACATGCCTTCCTATTTCATTACCTAATATGCCCACCCCCCCATTCACTGTCTCCCTCTCTCCGCCGCCCTTCTCTGTCTCTCCCTCTCCCTCTCTCTTTCTCTCCCTCTCTCTTTCTCTCTCTCTCCCTCTCTCTCTCTCTCTCTCTCTTTCACACACACACACACACACACACGCACGCACGCACACATACACACCTTTTAGGAGGTAGCAATTGTCTTAGTCATCACCCTCTCCAGCAACAGTTCTGGGTATATCTTCCTTCCAGCGTTGTAGATACTTGGTGCCCCAGGCAAGTTAGAATGAAAACAGATGAAAAGAGTAGGGATTGGGGAGGGCCTCTTCCTCTGGACTTGAATCCTTTTGGCATTTATTTTTTTAATTTTTCAGTTCTGGGAATTGAACCCAGGGCCTCGTGCATGCTAGACAAGCGAACTATCACTGAGCTACACTCCCAGCCCAGCAGATCCTTTTTGGTGTTGTTGCAAAAACTGGTCCTCTAACTTATGTTTGCCTTTTCCTAGGTCAGTTGTGAATTAGGATGGGGTATCTGCAGCTGTGAGGTCCAGATACTGCAGTTGCTGTTGGATTTTCTATTTGGGAAATATTTGTCTTATTTATAGTATGGATCTTTGAGGAAAATCAGTCATTTGTGTGTATATACATGTGACACAGACACACACCTGTGCTTGTGTGTGTGTGTTTGGAAACATACTGAGCAACTCCAAATCATAGAAGAGTTGCTTCCTCTCTCTTGAATACTCTGGAGATATCACTTTTTATAGCTTTTGTGTTAACCCTCACCAGCCCCTGGAATTTTTATTCTTCCACTACTGGGAGTCAATATTTAAAGTCAAAATGCTAGTGACTCAGTGTCTATTTCCGTCTTTCATTTTTCTCTGTCTCTGTCTTCCAGCCCCCAATAATATTTTTACCTTGGGTACATCATTTTTGTATTGGATACCTTCTAATATTGTGTAGCAAAGGAGTCAGAGTGCTGTGATCCCATAAACAGGGCTCAGTAATAAATCAATTGCATTTTAGACGGGCATTGTCCCTACCCACCTTCCACATCTCACCCAGCTAAAACCATTCCCTCCTCCTGCCACGAGTTTCTCAGTTTCCTTTTTGTTCAATTGTGCTACTGCCCCTTTTCACCTACCCCCGCTTGGAGGAATGTAAAATTCTTTTACCATGTCAAGAAATTACTTAGAACACAGGAACTTTATTCTATTTCTCTAAAAAGGGGAGTTATTGATAGAAACAATAAAACCAAAATGTGGTACATTGGAAAAAGTAATAAGGTTGATAAACACTTTATGAGGTTTATCCTGAGAAAATAAAGCAGAAAGAATGCAGAAATATCTACTATTAGAAATGAAAAGGTAGCATTTCTAGTAGATTAAAAGAGTTAATCTAAGATGTTAATTCTTCCCAATGTGATTTGGTGTAATCCTAATGGAAATTCAGTGTTTTTACATATAAATTGACAAGGTGATTGTAAAATTTATATATCAGTTCAACAAGCCAAAAGCCAATAATAATCAACTTTCTTTTTTTTAATAATAAAATCAAAATGTAATAAGCAATGCTTTAGTACTTTACTTTAACCTATCACATTCTACAATTTAGAAAAAATACCTTCTTTGCATATGAAAGCTGTGACATCATTTCATTCTATCTCCCCACCTTTCTTATCTTCTTCTTTTTTTTATTAAGGAGTTGAGTTGTTGTACAAACATAAAAATGTGTATAAAGTAACAAGATACGCATTTGATCCTAAACCATAGTTACCCCCACATTGCCCACACCCCAGTCTTTTGATTCTTCTATATTATGCCCCTGTAGCAAACATGAATGTCCATATGCATATATATATATATATATGAATAAGATTGTGAATTTTTCCAGAATTAAATGATTGCATAAATATTATTTGATTTCTGGGAGGTGGTAAAGATTATACTACATTTTTGTCTCCCTAGATCCTTCCCTACTTCTCCCCATCTCCCATCCTTCTTCTTCTTCTTTTTTTTTTTTAAGAGAGGGACAGTGAGAGAGAGAGAAAGAGAGAGAGAGAGAGAATCAATTTTATTTAGCTTTTTATGTGGTTTTCCTTGCTCTGATACTTTGTTGTGTACGTGGTGCTGGGGTTCGAACCTGCATTCTCATGCATGCCAGGCAAATGCTTGTAATTGCTGAGGTACCACTTCAGCCCTTGTCCCATCCTTCTTAATGAAGAAGGTAATTTACTTTATCTGATATTAAGCTTTTTATGAAGTTATAATTACAATAATGTTAGGCTAACATAAGGGTAGATACACAGAGCAACGTAACAAAAGAATGCCCAGAAATAATCCCCGCCTATAAGACTACTTGATTTATGATAAGGAAGAAATTATGGAGTGTGAAAGAGAAGACTGTTTTTCAATGAACGGTTCTGGGTCAGCTATATATACAACCAGTGATCCTTTGTTCCTACCTGATGCCACTTGCAAATATCAATTCCAGACGGATGTTGGATTTTTTAAAAAAATAAGATAGAATGTATTTGTGACTTTAAGGATGGTGATAGCTTTCTTAAGCAGCACACATGAAAACATTAAGCAGAAAATAAAGGTTTGACATACTAGAATATTCAAAACTAAGAACATCTATTTCCCAAAAGAACAGAGTAGGCAAACACATCAACAACACTGTTATCAATGAAAAGCTCATGTGCAGAACGTATAAAGAGCCTTATAAATGGATAATACATGGACAGGAGATGTATAACAAAGTGAAATAAAATTAACATAAAGATGACAAAGATTAGAATAGAAAATAATGAGAAAGATAAAACATGCTATAGAAATGATCAACCATGTTAGTTTCTGAAATACTACTAGTCAAAAAATTTTGACTGGATTTATAACATAAAAACAGTGTGTTAATAAAATTGACATAACCATGGATTCTGTTCAGAATAAAAAGAGATTATAAACAACAATTTTGGGGCTAGAGTGGTGGCTGAGCGGTTATGGCACTTGCCTGGTATGCACGAGTACATGAGTTCAAACCCCAGCACCATGTACACAACCAAGTGTCCAAGCAACAAAAGCCACATGAAAAACTAAATAAAATTGATTCTGTCTTTCTCTCTCTCTCTCTCTCACTGTCCCTCTCTCTTAAAAAAAAACACAAACGATTTTATGCCAATATATTGAAAACTTGGATTTTCAATGAATGATTCCTGGAAAAGATGATTTACCGATTGTCTCAGAAAGAAACTGAAAGCCTGAATAGTCTTGTAATTATTATTGTCACAAAGAATGAAAGTAATAGCTACAAAGAGTGTTAGAAGAAGCTTCTACCAATCATTTCAGGAACCAATGATTAAAATCATACTAAATGTTTCCTTGAGGATAGAAAAAAAAAACTCATGCTATTAGGCAAATTTGACCTTGATTTAAAAATATTAAGAAGTTATTGTAGTAGATAAGACATGTATGTGAATTCTTTGATTCTTTTTGTATAAAGGGGTGGTTTTTATTTCCCTGCCTCTACAATTTTCATTGCATACTGTTTTTACCAACGAAGTATGGCAGAATTAGTGCCATGACAATTCTGGACCTTCCTTTTAAAAGGACTGGAGGGTAGAGCCTCCCGTTTCCTGGAGCCCAGAGCTACTATGGAAGAAGCTTGACTTCCCAATTGTATAGGCCATGTGGTGAGGTCCTGAGACTGCATGGGGAAGACAAGGGCCCAGCTGAGGCCCGATTCCCAGCCTTGCTCCACAAGGCACATTTGATTGAATTTGCCTTGGACTTCAGCCCAGTCCATTCACTAGCTGAATACTACTTAGTGATCTCAGTTAACATCACATGAAATTGAACAGTTTCCCAGGGAAGCCCTGCTGAAATTTCCAACCCATAAAGCCAAGAAACAAAATAGTTGCTGCTTTATGTCTCTGTTTGGAGTACTTTGTTATGCAGCAATAAATAGATGGTACAGTTTGCATGGGGAGGACATTTGCTCTCTAATAACACAGGCATGAACATAGATGCAAAATCTCTCTAATGGCAAATCAAATTCAGTAAAGTGTATATATATATATAAGATCATGACCAAGTAGGGTTTACCCCAGCTATGCAAGGAGTTTAATATTAGAAACTTCAGTTTTAGGATCACTGCATTAAAAGATTAAAGGAGATAAACAACTTTATGTCCATAAATGCAAATAAATCATTTGACATAAGTCAATGAAAATTCACTATAAAACTCTTAGAAAGAGAGAGGGTTATTTTTTAATCTGAAGAAGAACATTATCAAAATGAAGAACACATATCTTTTTTTTTAAAGGAGAGGGGAAAGAGAGAGAGGGAGAATCTTATTTATTTTTTCATCTGGTTTTTATTTTTCTGACACTTTGCTGTGGTGCTGTGGTTCGAACATGGGTCCTTGCACATGCCAGGCAAGCTCTCTAATCACTGAGCAACCACTCAAGCCCCAGCAAATATCATTTTTAATGTTAAATATTTTAGCATTTCATTTCAATTAGAAGGTTGTTTATCATCAACATTTCTATTTAACATTGTACTGGTGATCCTATAAGATGGAAACAAATGAAAAAGAAACAAGGTATTAAAATATTACTTGTAATAGTAACAAAATATGTAAATAGATACAGAATAATAAATCTAACAAAATAGAAACAAGCATATATGGAAATAATTTAAATCTTTTTGAATAATATTAAAAACTATTTATGTAAATGAAAAGACATAATAATTTACAGATTGATGCCAGCATGAATATTTGTATTTCCCCCAAGTTAATTTTTAGAGTTAATGAAATTACAATAAAATTCCAATAGTGGTTTTAGTGGAACTTAATAAGCTGATTCTAAAATTTATGAAATACAAAATCTGCAAAATGACAAGATTTTTTTTCCTTTTTTTTTCAGGGCTGAGGACCGACTCAGGACCTTGAGTATGCTAGGCAAGCGCTCTGCCACTGAGCTAAATCCCCAACCCCAATGACAAGATATTTCTGAAGAAGAAAAATAAGGTGGGAGGACTCCCTATGTAAGATACCATGATATATTATAAAGCTACAGTAATTAATATACTTAGTATTTGCAAAAGGTTAAACATATTGATCAATGGAGCTGAATAAAGAACACTTCAAAATACGTAAAACATGATATTATATTTGTAATATCTATAATAATTCAAGAGTGCTAAATGTAATAGAAACATCCCAGTTGCAGCTCTAAACTAAATAAGCCATTTATTGGTATGTATAATTGATATTTCATTTATCACTTTAAAAAAATCACTCAGACGGGGGTGGTATGTTCTAGGAAATCTGATTCTTCAAGACTGAAAATTTGTGACAACTAGAATTGTATTTGCACCTGGTGTGTATTTGCACACTATAGGGTCATGCCTCCAATGAACATTCTGTTCTCTCTATTGCCTGAGTGGTTCCTAACCATTTTTAAAAATCTATTTTAGATATTGAGATGTTCTGTACTTAATTAACTCTGGCCTAGCTTAAAGGACAGGCTTTCAGTCTCTTCACTGTTCTATCTTTGTGGGTAATATAAATTACTAATGCAGTTTTGGACTGCAGTCACACTAATGCAATTTATGTGTTTTCCCTGTGAGATTGAGTTCCTTGACAAAAGGTCAAGGAACTCTTGTGTGGACAGCCATTTCTGCTAGTCTCTCTGCTAGGTATTGGAGATACAGAAATGACTGTGTATTGAGAGAGTGTGGATTCATAGAAAGGATTGAGAGAAAGGCAAGAATGGAAAGGTAGTAACATCTTCCGAATTTTCTTCTGCTCTCTAAGCACTGTGCTAATCATATTTGCATGTACAGAGTCATGGAATTATAGTGCTGGAATGGACTCAGATCATTTATCAAGCCTTTTTGCTTTAATAAAACAACCAAGGCCCCCAGGAAGTTAGGGGGCTCACCTGGCTATTTGGTGGTAGAAGGTGGCACTAAAGTCTAGACACCCAGACTCTTAGGTCAGTGTAATTTTCCCTAAATCACATTGTTTCTTGTTCTGTCCTTTCTAAAATAAAAGGACAGAATTTATTATCTCAGATCCAAGTATATTGTCTGATCATGGTACACCACCAAAATGTTCTAATACTTCCAAAATATTAGTATTAAATTTGTTTAAGAGGTTATTTTGTATCATTACCTTCCTAGAGAAATCAGGTACGCATGCTGATAGATTATGAGATTTAATACTAAATTATGTGTCATGACTTAGTCTTTATGATATTCATAAAAGCCAAATAACACCAAATTATTATAATTTATGTTAGAGAGGAAAGTATCTGTATGACCCATGAGCTAGACAAGTACCATTATTTTTTTTTAAAATCTCAAGTTTGTTGAAAGAATTAAACTTTTGAATACTTTGATGGTATGACTGTTATATCATATCAAAGTCTCTCTCTAAAATTTGGTTTCAACCTAGGTTATATGCAATTAGTGAAAACACTTTTATTTAATATTTGCTTTTATAGTTTGTATTAGGTTTAATAATACACCTAATTTGATTGAATTTTCTAAAGTCTGAAGTGTTTTTGAATAAGCTTTGCCTTCAGTTACTGTTAGGATTCCTTCCCTCTCATAAAAACGTGGTCTCATTTTGATTGCAAGAAGTACACAGAAATGAAATAAAAAGCTTTTCCTGGCTTATAATGATGTCTCTATTTGTATCTGTGCCACTAAAACAAACACTCAGTTAACAACAACAACAAAAAAAGCCTATTGTATATTATGCATAATAGTCCCAAAGTTTTAGATGCTAGAGCATTAGGCACTTCCAAATAATCACTAATCATTTGTATAAATATATCAGTAGTAGATGACTAAGACAGGTATGTTCATGAAAATCCTCAAAAATGATGCTGTTTGAGAGTTGTGAATATGATTTGATTACATTCCGCTGCATGTATGCATCTATGTGTATGTTAACCTGTGTTTTATTATTTCTCATGTATAAATGGGGAAAACAACTTTCCTATAGCTGATAGCTGAGAGAGCAGAAATACTGTGGTTTTGCTCCTGTACCCTGGTGCTCCGCTCCTTGAGGGGAACGTGTCTGTGGTTTTGCTTGGGGCAGTCACTCCCACAATTCTACACCCAATACCCTGGTTATAGGGTAGATAACTAGCCAAAATGGACCCATCACCATGGTGTGACCTGGACTGGCCATCAGGGGTCTAGGTCAGGGTGATTTGTGCCCTTTTCTTGGGGTGTTTCAAACAGGAGAGAAAGGTTTCTTTGCTCTATGTTTAGGAGCTATGAAGATGTGGCATATTCATTACAAGGTGAAAAAACAGAGGGTAGGGGGCATCGTGCAGTAATGAATAATGTAGGGCAGAGGGAGGGAGAGAGAAGGAGAGAGAAAGAGAGGAGGAGAGAGAGGGAGAGACAGCAGAAACAGGCAAACAATTTTGGATCCCTGTTCCTGGCTTTGTCCCCGGAGAGGCCCTTATTCCTGTTTCTCCTTTGATTCTGGGGCAAACCTTGCTTACTCAGGAAATTTCCCTTTCACATGAATGGATTATTATTATTATTATTTTTACTTTGCTTTTCTTTTTTCTTAAAATAGAAAGCATAGGCCATTAATTTTGGACTTTAATTACATATACACTTGTATAAAGGCATTTAGAACTATAAATTTCCCTTTAAACATTGTATCCCATGAATTTCAATGTGTATTTTCATTTTCATGTAGTTTAAAATATTTTCTAATTTCTTATTCATTTTTTGTTCCATGAATTGTTTGTAATTGTGTTGTATAATTTGCACATATGTAGTTATTTCCACATTTAAAAAAATCTGACTTCTAAATTTAAATGCATTGTTGTCAGAAAACATGTTCTGATTTCTATCTTTTTAATTTTGTTGAAACTTATGGCCCAACACATGACTTATCATGTGAATGGTACATACATATCAGAATGGAATGTGCATTCTGCTCTCTTTAGGTTTGTTAAATGTTCTGAAAGTGTCAATTAGATCCTCTTGATGGTTGTAGTCGGTCATTTCTACTATGTATTCACTGTTTTCTGTCTACTTGTTATCAATTACTGAGGTAGGCATGTTGAAGTTGTGCTCAAATGGGTAGAGTTACGTTTTCTGGATAATAATAAGTTATAAAGAATAGCTAACTAATCCAGAAAAATGAGCCTGCTATTCTTTTTTTTTTTTTAAGAGAGAGATAAAGAGAGAGGAGAGTGAATATTTAATTTATTTTATCTGTTTTTTTTTCCTCCACTTAGTTGTGTATGCATTGTTGGGGATTGAACTTGGGTCCTCATGCATGCCAAGCAAGTGCTCTTCCTCTGAGCCACCTCTCCAGCCCTAGGTAGCTATTCTTTAGGAAGAAAGACAGCAAAAAGAAAAAGAGAGGGCTGGAGTGGTGGCTCGGCAGTTATGGAGCTTGCCCGGCATGCGCAAGTACATGGGTTCAAACCCCAGCACCCATGTATACAACTAAGTGTCAGAGCAACGAAAGCCATGTGAAAAACTCAATAAAATTGATTCTCTCAGTCTCTGTCTCTCTCTCACTGTCCTTCTCTCTTAAAGAAAAGAAAAGAAAAAAAGAAAAAGAGCCTGCTATAAATTGGCACTTTTTAGGAGACATTCATGTAAATAATTGTATCTGACTGGACGCTGGATAAACAGCAACATCCCTGGAGCACTTTATCCTTGCTTGGTTAATTTATGGAGGTCTCAGCAGAAAATACCGTTAGTAGCCTCTCCCTATCTTTGCCTCTTGTGAAGGGCTCTTGGAAGTCAGGCCAAGTCTGGAAGTGTGGGTAGTCCGGCTAGTTGGTTATTGTCTCTAGGCAGCGATTCTTCTGGTCTAGACCTTTATCCAGAGACCACCCAGGAGTGCACCCCCGTGAGGGGCTTTTGACCACTGGGCCAGTAAGGGTTGCACCAAAATGTTTTCACAGAAATTCACAGAATTCACAGTCAATCTTTTTCAAAGCTTCTGTCTTTATTAGCACTTTTTTTTTTTTAAAGAGAGAAGGACAGTGTGAGAGAGAGAGAATCAATTTTTATTGAGTTTTTCACATGGCTTTCATTGCTCTGACACTTAGTTGTGTACGTGGGTGCTGGGGTTTGAACCCGTGTGCTTGCGCACGACGGGTAAGCGCCATAGCTGCCGAGCTCCAGCCCTGTTAGCACTTTTATAAACAAAATTTTAAGCAGAAAATTTGTGATAGTACTAGCTCCTGTTGCCTCGCAATAATTCTGCCAGGACATAGATATTATCCTGTTTATTAGCAAGACAGATACAGAACAGCAGATGAGTAGATACTCACCCCTGGTCTTCTGAACTGTGTAAAATGTAACAGAGGAAATATGCTGAAAAATTAAATAGTGTAGAGAAGCATAGGTTTGTCTTAAATTCATGTGCATGCTCAGAAGTTTTTCCTGTGATGAAAGTAAAACGCTTTAAGAGTTTCTTTTGAAAGCTGTTACACCTTTGAAATATGTTGTATTAATCATTGGTTTTTGGCAATGGAATTGACATATCTCATCCCAAAGTACACACATACAGATATAGTTTTAAAAGCAACAATCCAGCAATTGTCCATGATGTGATCACCTTCTTGACTATCAAGTAGCAGTTTGGGAGGAAATGCTGCCTTTTAATTGATTATATAAATATTTAGTTTCATACCATGGAAGGGAAGGAAGGAACAAAGGCAATACATCATTGCCTGACAACAGTTAGCAGCAATGTCCCAGAGTGGTGATAGTCACCTGCACATTTCAGGTAGAGTTTGGCTGTAGGTTGTTTGGTGAGATCAATTTGAGAATTTGAAGAACATTGTCCTTTTTCTTCTATGTAGACCTATGATTAACTGATTTTATATATAGCAGTATATTTTCTTCTGTGGGACTCAGTTTTATTCAAGCATCCTGTCTTCCACCTAACATGTGCTCTTGCTAATGAATCATTATAGTTATTAATAAAAATGAATACATTATGTTTATTCATGTATTTCTTTGGAAACAATGGATGACCTTTCTTTATTATAAGACAAAATGAGTTCCAATGACCTAACTAAAAGATTGAGACCAATAAGGAGGGAAGCAAATCATTACCTTTGACTAAATGCAGGTGGTAATGTAATTCCCTTGCATGTCAATGTGAATATATTTACCAAGTTATATTCTTACTTTATGCACTTTTATTATTCATGTGCATGCTGTGTAAGCACCTTTCATAAGAGAAAAGTTGTCTCAGACCATGAATGGATTAAATGAAGACTTCCCATTATGGGACTATATAGAAGAGCACTACGCAGAGTGTGGACTGTGGACCACCCTGTCTTTATCAACTGGGAACTTGTTATAAACCCAGAATCTCACTGACTGAAATCTGTGTGTGGTCAAGGAATTCAGAAATATGTGTTTTAACAGGTTTTCCTGGTGATTCAATGAACTCCAATGTTTGAGGACTACTGAGCTAGAGTTAACAGCATTTCATTTTCTCATGTATCAGAGCTGATGCAGACTGTGCTATAGTTTGGATCTGGATCCATGTGTTAAAAACTTGGTCCCCTGCTTGGAGCTACTGGTGGGAACTTTAAGACAAGGCACCTAATGAAAGATCTTCTGGTTATTGGGGACATATCTTGTAAGGGGATAGTGAGACCCTGCCTATTCCTCTTTTTTTTTTAAGAGAAAAAAATACTTTCATTTATTAAATTTATTTTATTCAGAATTAAATGATTACATAAGTATTATTTGGCTTCTTGGGTGAGTAAAAAGTAAGCTATATTGTTGATTTTCCCCCTAGATCCCTCCCTATCTTCTCTCCTTCTCCCCTACTCCCCCCTATATATCTATGGTTCCCCTAGATTATGTGTTGCTTTGACTTTGGTGAGTCTAGTACATGCACTTGATTATCTTTCAAGTTTTGCTCTAGCCTCCACAAATGAGGAAAACATTTGTCCCTTGAGTCTCTGGGTTTGGCTAATTTTGCTCAGGGTAATTTCTCCCATTGCCATCCACTTACCTTCAAATGCCATAATAGCATTGTTTGCTTGTCTTCCTTCCTTCCTTCCTTCCTTCCTTCCTTCCTTCCTTCCTTCCTTCTAAAGAAAGAGGGAAAGTGAGAGGGAGAGAGAAAGAGAGAAGTAATTTTTATTTAGTTTTTCTTGAGGCCTTTATTCTGCTGACACTTTGCTGTGTATGTGGTGCTGGTGTTCAAACTCGCTTACTTGTTCATGCCAGGCAAGTACCTTAACCACCAAGCCACTGCTCCAGCCCCATAGCATTGTTTATAATAGCTGAATAGTACTCCATAGTATATATATACTACAGCTTTTGGATTCTTTCTCCCACTGAAGGGCATCTGGGTTGATTACATAATTTAGCTGTTGCAAATTGAGCAGCTATGAATTGATTTTGCTGTGTCACTATGATGTGCTAATTCTAGCTCTACTGGGAAAATGCCCAGAATAAGGATAGCTGGGTCCTATGGTGGATCCATTCCTAATTTTGTGAGAAGTCTCCACACTGCTTTCCAGGGATATGTATTGTTGTAAGGTAACTAGTGAACTATCAAGTCAAGACCAATTAAGCCAAATGGGGAGTCTTTATTAGCCAGCCACAACTGCTCCCACAGCAAAATGCTGTTCGGAGTGCAGCAGCGATCCTTTTTTTACAGGGTCTTATAAAGGCAAAAATCATATTCTCTTAGGCACACATGGGGGGTGGTGTCTGCAGGTGCACAAAGCAAGCTCATTTACAGAAGCCGAAGAATGCAGTTACATCAGTCACATTGCGGAACAAGAACAATTGCTTCCTGGTTGCCAATGCCTACAGAACATTCTGTAAGACGCACAATACCTTGGGGCTCACAATACCTAGGGGCCTATGATACCTTGGGACTTTCCATACTCAGGGGAGGTCAGCTAGAGTGCAAACATGGAGTCTGTTAGGCTAACTGCCTTGTCACAGTACCAGCTTGCAGTTCCACCAGCAGTATGCCAGTGTTCCTATCTCCCACAACCCCTCCAGTCTCTGTTATTATTTATATTTTTCAAACTTGCAATCTGACTGGAGTGAGGTAAAATCTTAATATAGTTTTGATTTTCATTTCTCTGATTACTAGTAATTTAGAATATTTTCTCATGTATTCACTGGCTTGTTTGAGTTCCTCAGTTGAGAAGTTTCTGTTTAGCTCTCTGGCCCATTTATTGATTGGATTGCTTGTGTTTTTGATATTAAGTTTTTTGAGTTCTTTGTAAATTTTAGGTATTAGTCCTTTGTTGGAGGAATCACAGGCCATGATTATCTCCCATTTTGTAGGTTCTTTCTTGATGGTTTTGACCACTTCCTTGGTTGAGCAAAAACTTTTTATTTAATGGCATCCCACTTATAGATTCTTGAGTTTAACTCTTTTGCTTTGGGAGTCTTGTTGAGAAACTCATTGTCTACTCCCATATGCTGGAGTGTTGCTCCTAATTTTTCTTCTAGCAGTTGTAGTTGTAGTTGCTAGTTTAATTCTTAGTTCCTTGATCAATTTTGAATGGATTTTTGTGCAAGGTGAGAGAGAGATAGATCTAATTTCAACTTTCTGCAAGTGGCTATCTAGTTTGTCCAGTACCATTTGTTGAATAGGCTGTCATTCCTGCATGTTATATTTTGACCCCCTTTGTCAAAGATCAGATGTTTGAAGAATTGTGGGTTTCTCTCAGTCTTCTATTCAATGGTCTTCATGCCTATTTTGATATCAGTACCATGCTGTTTTTGTTATTACAGCTCTATAGTATAATTTTAGATCTGGAATTGCAAAATCACCATTTTCATCTTTCTTGCTTAGTAATGTTTCGGCTATTCTGGGTTTCATGTTATTCCAAATAAATTTGAGAATTGCTTATCCTATATCTGTAAAGAATGATATTGGTGTCTTGATTGGGACTGAACTACATCTGTATAGCGCTTTCAGCAGAATGGCCCTTTTAATTATATTGATTCTGCCTATCCACAAACATGGAATGTCTTTCCATATTCTCAGCTCTTCTTTCAATTTCAATTCTCTTCTTCAATTTTTGTCTGTTTTTATATTTTGTTGTGTCTTGTTAGTTTAAAGAATATTGTTTCCTTGTCTGTGGATTGCCTTTCTTTCTTTCTTTGAGAGAAAGGGACAGTGAGAGATAGAGATAAAAAGAGAGAATCAATTTTATTTAGTTTTAAATGTGGCTTTCATTGCTCTAACACTTCGTTATGTACATGATGCTAAGGTTTGATCCTGTGTACTTGCGTGTGAGAGGCAAGTGCCATAACCGCAGAGCCACTTCTCAGCCTCTGTATTCATTTTCTCAATGGTATATTTTGAAGCACAATGTTTTTAAATTTTGATTAATTTTAATTTACCAGTTATTTTATAACTTAAACTTTTGGTATCATATCTAGGAGCTCTTTACCTAATCAGAGTCACACAAATATTACTTTATTTATTTATTATTTAATTTTTGGTACTGGGTATTGAACCCGGGGCATTTAACCACTGAGTCACACTCCCAAATCTTTTTATTTTACATTTTGAGATAGGGTCTCAGTAAGTTACTGAGGTTCTCACTAAGTTGCTGAGACTGGCTTTTTTTTTTTTTTTTAAAGAGAGAAACAACTTTATTTAGTTTTTCACATGGCCTTAGTTGCTCCAACACTTAGTTGTGTATGTAGTGCTGGGGTTCGAACCCGGGTCCTTGCGCTTGCCAGGCAAGTGCTGAAACCGCTGAGCCACTGCTCCAGCCCCCTGAGACTGGCTTTGAACTTGGGGTCCTCTTGCCTCAGCCTCCTAAATTTCTGG
>PVKS010038104.1:0-18151 GCA_004027875.1 Aplodontia rufa
TTTTTTTATTTTTTTATTTTTTCTCTTTGTCTTCTTCAAAAGAATAAACTACTTTGTTTTGTGCCCTGAAGAAGTTCTGCTGTGGCTCCCACCCTAGAATCAGGTATCTCTAGGATCACCAATGCACAAGAACTGCCACCCTCTAGCCTCCCACCATCCAGTGTGGCCCTCATGACATCTTTGTTACGTGACCACCACTTACATGCAGCTTGTGCAGAAAATCAAGTTTGAACTTTAAAACTCATGGTTCTTACACAACCAAGCAAATTGAAGAAGAAACAGAAAGCAGAGAAGGAAGAAGGAGGGTGAGAGAGAGAGAGAGGACAAGGTGCAGCTGCAGAGTGGTTGAGTCCCTACAGGAAGATGAGCTATTTCAAGAAGAGGTTGAAGCTGACAAAATAATAAAAGCCTGGATTCTTCTTTACCTTTTCCTTCTAAATTCCAGTGAGCACTTTCCAGAGAGATGACTTTTGGCTACCCAGGAATTCTCTTCCCATCGAATACTTGTACCTTATGCAACAATTCCTAACTCCTGTGGGGAAAAGTTGGGCTCCCATCTCATCCCTCTTTGCTCTCTACTTCTTAGGCAAGCCCTAACTGCACAACCAGGCCTTTTTCTTATTCAAGAATTTCTGTCTTTTCTCTACATTCCTAATAACCACTAATATACGTTCCTCTTCAAATACTCTAGTTGAGCTTTTATTCTTAAACCAGATAGGAGGTAGCTTCTTAATGTCACTCAACAAATACCCACTGAATTCTCATTTGTGCCAGTTTTGTACCGGACAGTTAACTCGGGGCATATGACAGACAAGGCCCTGTCCTGTGAAGCTTACTCTTTGGTAAAGAAGATAAACATTAATTAGATGGGTTACAAATAAAGGATGTAGTTACAGGTATTTAACACAACAAAAATTATTCTGACTACTTGAAAGGCAAAATATTTCTCAAAGCACCGTACCTTTCTCCAAAGACACAAAGAGCTATCTTTTGCTTTCAGTATTAATTATAAGGTGCTACAATAAAAATGCTCATTGGTTATAGCATATATATATATATATGTATGTATATATATACATACACACACATGTAAATATATCTAAATTGTATGACAATTTTATTAGGAAGAATTTCTTGGGAGATATAGTAGCAATTTGGGGGAAAAAGTTGGAGTCAGACACTCCTGGTATGGATTCTACTTCAGTGCTGCCTTTGGAATGATATTTCAGTATTCACTAAGTAATTTAAAAGTAGCAAGCTACCTCACAACATTGTTGTACATACCTAATGAAGTCATTGTTGAAAAATGTCTAGTAGAATGCTTAACCTACAGTGTTGTGAATGAATATTTGACAAAGCAATCATAGGGCTTAGACTTGTAACCAGAATTTTTCCTCCTCAGATTCATTTAAAAGTATTCTCTATAATTTTGGTCCTGAACCGGATTTTAAGGGAGGACAATCCGTGAATCTTTTTCTAACAAAGTAGTTGTACTGCTGGGGGTGTAAGTAAGTGTTAGAGCACTTGTTTACCATAAAAAAAAAACCATCACTTCAAAAAACACACAAACAGAAAAACACTGAAAAAATGTACTGATACTTGGACCAAACAATTTGTGGGGTAGGGTACTGGGGATGAAACCCAGGACTTTGCATGTGCTAGGCAAGTGTTCTACGATTGAGCTATAAGCTATGTCCTCAGCCATACACAGACATCATATATATATATATATATATATATATATATATATATATATAGCCAGTCTACCAGGATTTTAAGTGGTTATTATAGATTTAACAATGAATAGCAAACATATTCAGATCCACGTAGTTTAGATTTATTTGAGATGTAAGAAAAATATGCCCTCCCAAAAAATGCTAGTTATTTTCATTATGTGGCCTGCAATTTTTCTCCTCTCTAGCTTCTTTTCCAAACCTCAGAGTGGGCAGAAATATAGTGTATCAGTTAGTTATTGTCGCCTAACACACTACCCTGAAACTCAGTCGTTTAATACAATGCTTTCTTCCAAGCATGTGTCTGCAGGTCAGTCGGCAGTCTGCTCATACAGGTTGGGACCCACTTAGGCAGCTCTGCTTCAAGCTGAAGATCCAGCTGGAGTTGGTTTTTTGACGTAGGTTTGAGCTCAGTTGTGCTTTATGTGCATTCATTCTAAGGCACAGAATGATGGAGCATTAGCTATCCAGGGAAAGAATCTTTTCATAGCAATTGCAGAGGCCTGAGAGTGCAAGCAAAAATGCATGTTGTCCTAAAGCCTAGGTCTAGCACCAGCACGTGTCACCTCTGCCCCAAAGAAATCATATGACTAGATGTGAAGTCAAGAAGCAGGGAAGTGGGCTGGAGCAGTGGCTCAGCGGTTTCGGCGCTTGACCCAGGTTCAAGCCCCAGCACCACATGCACAACTAAGTGTTGGAGCAACTAAAGCCATGTGAAAAACTGAATAAAGTTTCTCTCTTTCTTTGTCTCTCTCACTGTCCCTCTCTCTTAAAAAAAAAAAAAAAAAGAAGCAGGGAAGTCTGATTCTAGAATGGGAAAGACTGCATTGCTACTTGGCAAGGATAGAGGTATAGGAAAGGATGGAGAGGTGGGCTCATCCTGCCACACTAGTGGAGGCTGGGAGTTCAACTGTGGCACACATACCCAGAGTTTTAAAGACATTTTTCACCACATAGTTCAATAGCAGAGAAATAAGAATTTGAGAAGGAAGGATCAAATTGTGAATTCCTCCATGAGGCACATATTCTATTATACCTTTCAGAATTTTGAAAGATTCCCTTGCTAAGTTGTTAAGCACCACTGGATAGTATTTTGAACATTTCAAAATGAACTGTTTCAGTGGAGCTGAAATGTACTAATTTTGAATACTTAACCATCTGGAGCATTAGATGCTTAATTACAGCCGAAAACTCATGAATGAACAGTGTGAGGCAGTTTTTCTTTCCAGTGAATCTCAATTGTGTTTTTCTTTATTCTAAGGAGAATGAGGGAAAAAGGACTATGCCAGTAGTAATATTATGCTATTTCTTGGACTTTGTTCTTTTCTTTTTATATAAGCTCATATTAAAACCACTGTTAAGCCATGCCAAAATCCTTTTATCTGTTCATAAAACATCTATTACAAATGCAAGTTTACCTGTCATATAAAAAATGGGTCATAGAAAATACTGTTTTGTTTTGTGAAATGCATTTAAGGCCAACTTCCTCAAAGCTTACAAGTTTTACATTTCTTTTGGAGCAAATTCCTGCTGGTTCAATCCATTCCACACTTTTAGTAACTAACCACAATCATAAAAATAAAAGAAAAATGATGGTTCTATTTTTATGGAGAGAAGCAAAGTTAGTTTGTAATAATTGAGCTTAAAAAAAAACCCCTCAGAGCTTTTCAAAAAATCCATCAGATGCAATACTATATTTAAATTTTATGCCATTCATAAAGTTACAGAATTAGAATCTCATTTTCCCATTCGGTCTTGAACATATTAAAGGTCAGTAAAAACCAACTAGTCAAACACTATTTAATGAACCTAAGGTGTACTCATCCTCAGTCAGGCTGTGCAGAACTTATAGTTTAAGACCCTTCTTTGTCATCAGAGGACTTGCAATCTGTTGGGAAGTTAAGTTGACTAGTATAAAATTGTCAACTGCAAATCCCACAGAATATTATATGCCACATTTCTCGGTACTAAATGTAACCCTGTTTCCCTGCC
Source organism: Aplodontia rufa (assembly GCA_004027875.1). Classification (NCBI taxonomy): domain Eukaryota; kingdom Metazoa; phylum Chordata; class Mammalia; order Rodentia; family Aplodontiidae; genus Aplodontia; species Aplodontia rufa. The sequence goes on from PVKS010038104.1 coordinate 3,726, forward strand.
CTGTTTTAATCCCTACCCTCTGTTATGATCTTTCACCACACCCTGCTTTTTTCGCAGTTTGTGATTCTATATTTGTGTGCTTTTTTACTGCCTGCTGTTCCCCTTAGACCATACGCTCTAATGACAGGTGCCCTTTCTTATTTATCTACTAATATATACCCTGTGCTTGACATAAGGGTCAGTGTCTGTAAATGGATGACTGAATAAATGAGTGAAAAAGAGAAAGAATGAATAAATATAACGGCTTGACTGAGACATAAATTAGGGTTTGTTATTTTGAATGCAGTAGGTTAGATGGTAAAAGAAATTGCTGTCAGGCAAATAGATATGAAAAAAATATGTATGACTTCCCTCCTTCTCTACCACCCAGTGTGTCCAGGTGCTGGGGTCAATTCTAGAGATACGAGTCTATACCTTGGATAGGAGATGATTGTGTCCTCCCTGGTATTGGGATCCTGCTTATCAAAGGTGTCTCTTGAAGAGTCCCATGTGTAATAATAAGAGCACTCATTATGAAGCATGCAATTATAATAGCAGTTATTATTTGCAAAGCACTTTCAGGGTGCTATGAACTGTTAAATGCTTACACAGTACAATCTCTGATGATAAACAACAGCCTTAAGTGTTAGATATAATCGCTGAACTTATTTTACATTGTGATGACTGAGGATCAGGGTAAAGCCAATAGCACTGAAGGTCTTGCCTACTTTATGCCTTGCTCAAGGGAAAAAGAAGAGAAAGCCACAATTGATTTCATCTTCTGATGGATTTAATTTGATTTCCTTTCTTTCATGTGCCTGAGAACAGCTTTGGGTTATTCATCCATTCAATCATTCAATAGTTTTTGAGCTTTTAGGTCTTTTGGGATGTAAACATACACTCATTCACCTAGTCAACAAATAGTTCAGGGGAACCTATTATGTGCCAAGTATTTTTTTGCAGCTTATAGTTTATCAGTAACTAAGAAAGATCACTGCCCTCATGAAGTGTACAGTCTAGATGGAGAAACAGCCATATTCAACAAACAAAATAACTGAATTATGTCATATTTTTAAAGTTGTTAACTAATATGGAAGAAACAGAAAAAATTTAAAGAGCCTGATACAGGGCATCAAGGAAGAAATCCAGGTTTCATATTTAAATAGGGATTTAGATGACACAGGGAATATGAGCTATGCATCTTTCTGGGGGAAGAAAGGTCCAGGCTCAAGAAACAGCTAATATAAATACCTTAATGAGGAGTAAGAACACTTTAAAATTAGATGAAATTACTGCTTTCCAGGAGTTCACACTCAGGTGAAAGAGCTAAACAAACAAACAAAGTCATTATGAATCATGGTAGTTGAAAGTCATAGGTTTAAAGAGAAGGTGTGCAGAGACCAGGGGAGCAGAAGGGCCGCACTGCCTGGGGTATGTGAAAGGACTGAGAAGAGGATGATTTCTTTTCTAAAACAAGAAGATTTTCAGATGACAGGGAAGAATGGCAGAAATCTAGAAGAAGCTCAATGGAGCATCACATCCAAGGGGATGCTGTGGCCTGTGTGTGTTGTACACCTATAATCCCAACAGGAAGCTGAGACAGGAGGATCACAAGTTCAAGACTAGCCTCAGCAACTTACCAAGACCCTGTCTCAAAATAAAAAAATAAAATAAAATAAAATAAAAAAGGGCTTGGGATGAGGCTCAGTGGTTAAGCACCATTGGGTTCAATGCTAGTGCCTGAAGTTTGAAGCGACAAAGGATCAATGGGTTGGAAAGAGGTGAGGGTCAGGTTGTAAATAGCCTTACTTCCTCTTAGAAGAATATTTTCCTACTTGAAGATCTTGTGGAAGCTTTCCAGGAACTGAGCAAAGTACAGGGAGGCATTTTTATAGGTAAGAAAATTGAAGTCCAGAAAGATTAAGAAATTTAGAGCCAGGATTTAAACCCAAGCTAGTCTGACCTCAGAACCAACCTATGGTTGGGGGTCATGACAAGTTGCCCCCCTTACATTAGGCTCTGATGGTTTTAGTTTCTGCTCCTTGCGAGGTGGATTAGTGTTCTTGTTAGGGGAGATGTGTCAATGCCTTGTGTTTGGGAAATCCAGAATCCACTCTGCCTAGAACACTATTTTTCCAAGGAATCTAGAACTTACACTATCAGTATTTTTTTTTAAACCAGTGTTTACATTGAATTCATCGTAGTTCAGAATGTTTCTTCTTCTTAATAGCTAAGTACATGGTGTCCGCAAGTTACTCAAACCTGAATGGGATTAAGATTCAAGGAAGCTCAAATAAAAATACCTCACAAATGTCCCCAGTTGGCAGGAATATATTAGGCCCTATTTTTAGGAGTTAGAGATACATGTAAAAGCAATTATGATTATTACACTTAAATTTAGTATTTAGTCTTATAGGTGTGTTGAAATTAGATGAATAAAAATATATTAATGGTGCAGTATAATGACAGATGGCTTTTTCTTTTTTCTGAAAAGAGAAATGTAGACGCTACAGCTCTAACACAGGGATGTCATGAGTGTTGAAGAAAAGCAGTATATGTACTCTAAACTTCGGGTCTTTTTGTTGTGTTAATGTAAGTATGAATGCACATATGTTAAATATTTAGCTTGTCTTTACTGGTTTTCTTCTTTTTTTTTTTTTTGTTTTCCCCTTGTGTGTGGAGTAGAGAGAGAGAGAGAGAAGCTTTTAGAATATGCCTTCTTCTTCTTCTTTTTAATATAATTTTAGAAGATGATCATCTTTGGTATAGCTGTGGAATGATGTCATGGACCTGAGGACCAGTATATTATTTAGGGGAAAACTGAGGTTCAGCAGCCAAACTGTGGAACCAGCCTCAGTGTCCATGAATGGATGAATGGATAAAGAAAATGTGAGACACACACACACACACACACACACACACACACAAAGTAGTTTTATTCAGCCATAGAGAAAAATGAAATTATGACATTTGCAGGAAAGTGGGTGGAACTAGAGACCATCATGTTAAGTGAAATCTGTCAAATATAGAAGGTTAAGGGTCATATGCTTTCTCTCATATGAGGAAGTAAGAGAGGAAAAAGGAAAAAAAAGGTGGGGATAGATTTCCTAAAATTCAAAGGAAGATCAGTAGAGGACAGGTACCAAAAGGTGAGAAGTAGGGAGGGAGGTGGAAGGGCTGGGGAGTCATATTGGCCAGATTACATGGTTATATTGTGTGCATGTGTGAATATGTAACAACAAATCACATCAATATGCACTTATAATGCACCAATAAAAATGTGGGGAAAAAAGGACGTCTCTCAAATTCAGTCACTTAAATAACAAAAGCTTATCTCCTTGTCATGTGAGGCTTCAGACGGGAATTCATTCCAGCAGCTCGCTCCTCCATCCAGTGGTTTGGAAATGAAGGCCACTGGTGGCCTGAACAACTTTAATGTCTGGCTCCCAGGGCATCCTGCTGTTGCCACCACAACCTGAATTGAGAAGGAGCATGGAAAAGTACACTTGGAAATCTTTTATGGTCTGGATCTGGAAGTGACACACACATCACTTCTGCCAGAGAGGAAAGCCAAATATCAGCCACACCTAAATGCAATGTGGTTGTGTGCCCAAAGGAGGGGAGAACATATTCTGGTGGAGAGTGAGCAGCCTTAATTGGCAACAGCTTTGCATTTGTTTTGTTTTATACTGATGGAAGAATAATTGCAGAAGGAAGAAAGCCTCCCACCTATATTTACTACTGGCTCTGTGTACTAATAACTATACTCATGAAACCTCAAAGGCCCCAACTCAGTATCAGATCTCTTGACTTGCATTTCTCTCTTTATTAGCTTTCCCATGTTTTAGGTCAATGGGGATGATGCTGTAGTTCATTGCTCCAGAGTATGGCATTTTGAGTGACACCAACTTGCAATCATCAACCAGTGACTCTTTTGTTAATAAGCAGATTGCTAGGCTGTGTAGCCCAAAGTTTCTGTCTTAATAGGCCTGGACTAGACCCTGATAATTTGCATGTTTCACAAGTTTTAGGTGATGCTGAGTTTGCTGGTCTGGGACCACAATGCCCCAGCCTTGTGTTAAAATGCCTGAGATTTTCTTCCCTACACTCTTTGCTACCTTTTTACCCAAGACCAACCTTTCCCAAGCCCAGGAGAACTTAAAGACACTTGTACACTTCTGCAAGTTAAACCAGAAGTCCTGCTGGAGCTGGTAAGTGTTTTTCTAGAATATTTTAGTCTAGGACTGCGCTCTTTCAATCAAATTTAAATGGGGGGGGAGGGGGTAAGTGTGACTTGATTTATTCTCTCTTTGGATGATATCTCTTACCCTTTGACTATCCCAGACTTCTTTTTTGTTTGGGTTTTCTTGTCACACTCCCCAAATTCAGTTTTTGTTATCTAAATCTCTGGCTCATGTATAGTATTAAAACGGCTGCAGTGTGTCCCTTTCACCTAAGAAAGTGGTATCACCCCAGGAAGTTTTTATTTGTTGTATCCAATTGCTAGCTTCTCTGAAACTTTTAAGAATGTTTTAAAACTAGCAACCTGATGTTTGGGATATATAAAGAATGGTGTGCATATAACAGTATTTTGTAAGGTTTGGCATCTTGGCCTTCATTATTTGAAATAGGATGCTTAGTATCGATTATTACAGGTTGTCAATATAATGCAACATTTACCACATACTTAAAAATTGTAGCCAGGTGTAGTGGTGCAGGCCTATAACCCCAGCTACTGAGGCTGAAGCAGGAGAACTGCAGGTTTGAAGCTAACCTGGGCAATTTAGTGAGAACTTGCCTCAAAATAAACATTTTAAAAAAGTACTGGGTGTAGCTCAATGTTAGAGAATTTGCCTAGCCTATGTGAGGCACGGGTTCCATCCCCAATTTTCAATACTGTTTTTATTTTTTCCAAATGGTTATTTTGGGCAAACATGAGCCTGTGTGAACCACAGTCCTTTTCTTTGGCTCAATTTGTCTGCTAACTTCTCTTGGTGACTCACTGTAAAACGCTACAGGTGCTAATCTGCCTGGGGCAGGAAGGTACAAAATAGATTTGATACAATAGTTGCAAGTCTTACAGGTAATTAACTCAGCATGATTTAGCTGGATTTGTACCAAGTGCTTGTTTGCCCATGCTGAGAAAAATAATACTTTGTCACTCTCAGTGGATCTCAAAATACTTCACAAACATCAATTAATTCTTATCACACATCCCATCATTCCCATTTGCAGATGAGGAAACTGAGCAATAATGATTTGCCTGCAGTTTTGTGGCTTTTCTAGGTGGATGGTGGAGCAGAACACACGTTTTGGCCTCTTGACCTTGGGTTTATACCTCTTCCTGTTGACGCAACCACTACCACCACAGACTTCCACACGCACAGCCCAGTCTAGTCCTTACCTTAATCTAATCTACTCAAGAAAACAGAACAAGATGTATGGTAATATTTATACAGTTTATAAAGGATTGCGTATGTTTGAGCTTATGTGTGTGCTTCTACACATGTATGTAATTATCAAAGTAGAATTATTCCTTGCTTAGCATTTATAAGAATTACTTTGTTCTATGGAAAGGTTGACAGGTTGACTGGTTGACCAATGAAAGCCGGGGATGAGAGTGAAGGTTGCCTCTATGTGTGGTTTCAGGGGATATTTGGAAACAGGGGCGCACTTCACACTCAGGGAGAGGCTACACCCCGTATCAGCTTTCCATATTGCAACAGGAGAAAGTGCAGCCAAACTCAGCTTCCCAGCAGGTGTTCACCAGGTACTGGCAGCTGGTGTTTTCGGATAGCTCTCTGCACAGCAGCTGCCTGGCGCAGGCTGCTCATCCCCTCTGCGGGTCTGCTGACACTTTCCTTAGAGAAAGGAAGAGCAGCACACCTCAAAAGTGGGCCCACTGTTCCAGTCCAAAGAGGCCTCCCTGCAGGGAGACCTTGGTACCCACTAAGGCGGCTCCCGGTGGGTCCCAGTGTGTACTACGGAACTTTGTTAGTTTGTCCACACATTTGTCCTAGGCATGCAAATCTTGATTCTCAAGTTAGACCCCGAGTCCTGGCATCTATAGTTCCCTTTGGTTACAAACTTTTTTATTTTTTTAAAGAGAGATGCAGTCTTTATTTAGTTTTTCATGTGACCTTAAGTCCTTCAACAATTCATTCTATATGTGGTGCTGGGGTTTGAACTTGCGTTCTTGTGCATGCCAGGTGAGCGCTGCAACGGCTAAGCTACCACTCCAGCCCCTGGTTGCACACTTTTCAAAGATGATAAAGGAATTTACTGAGCCTATTTAAGCTCAGACTTGAAAACTAAGTGTGTTTTACAGGGTGATAATGTAAGCCTAATATATATGTAATTTACGTTTCATATATACATTTATAAACACAAACATGTATATGTGTTCAGTGGCGGGTATTCAACTTGATGTCTTCCTTGTGGAAGATTGTTAGAAATCCTTAGCTAAGGTGGCACAGGAAACAGCTTCTGCTTTCTTATGGTCTGGGCACCCCCTTTTTTAGTCTCAGATTTGGGTTCCCCCTTCTGTAGCTTAGGACATTCTTGCCTTGGGTTGTTCCGTGATAAGATGATGTGGGACCATTATTACTGCCTTCCTATTATTACTCTTTAGTTTGTTCTCAAATGGTAGTGTTCTTCAGAAGTATCTAGAGATCTTGGTTTTAAAAAAACCACACAGCTTCCTGGTTCCACCCTCAGAGATGCATTTAATAGGTCTGGGATGGGGCCCAACTGGTTGTTTTGAACAAACATGTCTAGGTCATTTCAATGCATGTGGTCCATGGACCACTTTGAGAAACACTGCTTTAATTTGTGCCTTTGAAAATATTCCAAGTTTGTTTCAAATACATCTTTGCCAAAGCCTTGCCCTGTAAAATGCTGGTCGCCGGCTTCGTTAGATAAAACCCAGGAATAGTTTTTATTGTTTACCTTGTCTCAAAGCTTTCTCTCTTATCTCGGTGTCCTGTCTGGTCTACGATCTCCTCATCTTCATGTGTTCTTGCCTGTACACTAGGGCAAAAGGAGAGAATTTGATCCTGTGGGGTACCGCATTTTTTCTCAATTTCCTAGAGGATTGGAATCACTCATTGCTTGACTATTTTGCTGTATTCACTTAGGTGTAGTATGGGAGATCTACATTTAGAATATATTTGCAGTACTTATTAAAATTATCTCTTCCTCTGTTCTTTCTGGCTTTAAAGAAAAAAACATTTCCCAACTAGTTTTCTAGTTAGAAAAAGCTTAGCATTGCAAATATTTTGAAAGGGATCTCATACCAAGATTTTCTAAACTCTGTTCTGAGATTTACTTTAGGTTTGAATTTTTTTTAATATAAAAAGTTTTGGTAAGCAAAGGGATAAAAGAAGTTGTGCTTGTTTTATGGTGCAAAATTTTTCTGTACTTTAATATACTTCATCTCTACAAAGAAGTTATAGCATGGAATATTTTCCAAGCTGATTTAACCAGAGAATATTTATTGGGAAGTAGTAATGGAGGTACGGCACAGATTGAAAAATGCTACTTTGAGTCAAGTCCTGCCTTTTGCAGCATAATACTAAAGAATTCTAAATAAGCATGATTGCCTTTCTATGTTGGGTCAGAAATTCTGTTTTCATAGCTGATGTTCTGTTCACCTATTGAAACACTATTAATCTGTGGCTTCAAATACTATATTCACACCATTCCAGTGACTAGAAGTGCTCATTCTAATTGTTTTAAACACTGTTGCAGTTAACAGCCTCCAAAGACTGCCTCAAGAGGTTGCTCAATTATTTAAGATGCTAACGCAGAAAAGCAATACATCCTCAGGAAGACACACCATTAATTAACATGTCTTCTGGCTTATCATTGCCCTTCTTCATGTTTTATCCCATTGTCAAGTTTGTTTAGTTCATTAATAACCAAGGAAGAGTTTTGCTGCATTTAGAACATGCAGTGTTTGCGGTCTTGTAAAAAAATATGTTCATTATCTGATTATATGCAAGAAGCTTAGTTTTTCTTTCTACCTTCCCTTCTGTGTTGGGTTAGAGCTTTATTTGGGGTTTTATCTTGCAATTCACCAGTGGGAGAATTCATGATACATGTGTGTGGTACTGGAGATTGAACCCCGAGGAGCCTACCACTGAGCTATATCCCAGGCCCTTTTTAAAAATTTGAGACAAGATCTCATTAAGTAGCAGAGGCTGGCCTTGAACTTGTGATCCTCCTGCCTCAGCCTCCTAATTCACTGGGTTTATAGGTGTGTCCCACCTCTGTTGTCACCATGTTTTCGTTGGTGTTTGATGGCTGTGGAAACTTTATTATTGCTATCTTTTTTCCCTATTCACAAATCACTTATTACACTTAGATTGGAAAATATACAGCCCAGACAAATTCATCTGAAACCACTGATCCAATCACTGGTTCTAGGATAAACTCATTATCCTTCTGGTTTGAGCCAACAGGTCCCCATTCAGATTTGATAGATTCTGGAGACATTTGTGAGATTTAAAATTAATACTTTCCCTGATAATACATTCAAAAAATGTCACATGGAAATTTAAACTACTGTTCCTAAATTACTTCAGATGGCAATCTGGAAGACCTACCACCTGGAGCTGTAAATAAACAGATGTGGAACAGGCGGCCCAGATCCTGTGACTCAGGGCAAGTAGTATGAAATTAACTTAGGAAACACAACAGAGGAATTCAGTTGTGCCTTGAGACCTGAGCTGCCTCCACAGTATTCCTGCAAGTGAGTTTCTGCTTCTGAAAGCAGAGCTCTCTTTTGTATTGACTTTCTGTGATGTATCTGTGGGTGTCAGACAGCAGGTGCCTACTTGGATCAGGACAGCAGTGACCAAAGGCAGTTGCTGTTCTTTTTCTCCAATGCCCTCTTTGTGAGGAAATCCTAGCATCTTAATCAGGAATAGCAGGTTCCTGTAGGAGTCTGATGCTTTTCTCATTATAATCCACACCTGTACAGACAACAGCGCGCCTCTGCCCTAGGACAGAGGTTCATCAAGCACTGCTTGCATTGCTTCTCTTTCAACTTACTGACTCTGAATTTCTCTGGGGATGTGCTGGAGCTGGTTGTACCAGCTCTGCTGCTCCTGTGCACATCTCTTTTCAACTCATTATCTTTCTGGTCTGGGCCAACAGGTCTCTATTCGGGTTTGATAGATTCTGAGACACTTGTGAGATGATGTCAGGTGGCTGGACATCTGTCACGTCTGGGAATCTATAAGTCAGCTTTCCTTCTCCCACCAAGGGGACTGACGGTGACGCACCCACTAGCACACCCCTAGGTCCTTCCCGTCTAATCGTTTCCCAGGACTTCTCACTTTGGCATATAGAACTCCAGTGTCTACACAACCCAATCTAAATGATTCTACTTTGGATCTGACATCTTTGGCTCATTTGTTAATTTATTTATATTTGAGTACATTCTATATGCCAAGCACTATGTTGTAAAAAGCAGTAATATGTCTTATCCTTTTAAAAAACTTAATGAGATAAAATCTGCAATTTAAAACAGTATAAGCATATAGTAGTTTTTACTCTTCATAATGTTATTCAACTATCACTACTAATTCTGAAACATATCATCCATAAAAGAAATTCCATGCATCCCAGCTCTCTTCTTCCCTGCCTCCTCTGTCAATCCCAAATCTATTCTGTCTCTATAGACTTGTCCTTTAAGGATATTCCATACAGATGGAATCATCTAATCCTTGGCTTTTTATAGGTCTTCCTTTAGTTAGTAGACTATTTTCAAGATTAATTCATTCCATTGTTCATATTAGTACTTTATTTACTTTTTTTTTTTTTTACGAGAGAAGGACAGTGAGAGAGAGAGAGACAGAGAGAATCAATTTTTATTGAGTTTTTCACATGTCTTTCATTGCTCTGACACTTAGTTGTGTATGTGAGTGCTGGGTTTGAACCTGTGTACTTGGGCATGCCAGGCAAGCGCCGTAACCGCCGAGCCACCACTCCAGTCCCTTTACTTACTGTTTAAGGGAACAGGCGTTAGTTTTTCAGTTCACTTTTAGGTTTGCAGAAAAATCAAGAGGAGGGTACGGAAATTACCCATCTATTCCCTTCCCCCACACATACATACCTCCCCATTATCAATGTCCCTCACAAAGTGGCACACTTGTCACCATTGGTGATCTTACATTGATACATCATACTCACCCAAAGACCTTAGTTTCTGTTAGGATGTGCTTTGGTGGTGTGTGTTCTGTGGGTTTAGATGTGTGTGTGATGACATGTATCTACTATTGGGAAATCATGTTGAGTAGTTTTGTTGTCCTAAAAATCCTCTATGCCTTGCCTATTGTAGAGGAGGAAAAATATCTTTTTCTCTACCATCCTAATTTGTATCCAAGGTCCTTATAATAAAAGACAAGTTAGCAAGAGAAAAGTCACACACATTTAATTACCCAAACAAATATTTTTCTCCTATTAACCTGAATTTGGAAAGGAAGTGGCAAGGGGAAGTTTTCACCTTCTTACTGCAACCAGGCACACCAGACAGAGATCTGGGAGACCTGACTTTGGTGACAATTCTTGTCTTGTTCTGGCTTTGGTAATTTTTTTTTCATGATTGCATCACCAAACATGTTGGGCTCCTAAAAGTAAGAAGAGAAAAAAAAAATCTTTTTCTAGCTATCTTAGGTTCATGAATGAGATAATGTAACAAAAGAAATATATGCATATTTATTTGGTATTTGTACATAACATGAGACCCTTCGTAAGGAAATTGTTTAAAGAAATTACTAAATCCTATATGGTTTTAAGCTAGGCTTGGCAAGAAGTGTATGGTTGTGGGAAAATATGATAGAGTAAAAAGAGTCTGATGTGATGGGAGTAAACTGGGGAAAACTTAGCCAAGCATTTTGTTCAGATTCATCTCTGACCATTCATCTTAAGAGACAAGAAGGTTGCTTTTCTACAGATATAGGGAGAGAACCTCTCACACTGAGTTCTTATGACCTTTTTTCAAAGAGAAGGGTAGGGGGAGGGTGACTGCGATATTCCAGCTTCTGCTGTTTTGTCAGATGCTAAAGTACTGTATTTTGGGATTTTTGTGTCCTGAATCCCATCACTATTGATGCCTCTTTCCTGGCAACAACTGGTTTTCATTGTTTACATAGTTTTGACTTTTCCAGAATATCAAAAAGTTGGAAACATATAGCATGTAGCTTTTTTGGGGTGGCTTCTTTCATGGTCTACTGTGCATTTATATGTCCTCCACGTCTTCTTTTTAAATAGACCATTATAATTATACATAGTTGTTGGATTCATTCCAACAAATTCATACATGTGTGGAATTCAATTTCAGTTCATGATCCCCCCTTTCCCTCCTCTTTTTCCCTCCCATCCTTCTTCCCCTCTCCCATTTTCCTTCCTCTACTCTACTAGATTTGCTTTTCCTTGTCTATTAATTGATATTTGGTTCTTTCTACCTATGCATAAAGGTGAAGTTCTCTGTCATATATTTATATATGCAAATAACATAATTTTAAAATTTTTTTGGAGAGTATGAGAAAGAGAGAATCAATTTTATTTTTCATTCAGTTATTGTTTTCCCTCCACTTAATCGTGTATGTGGTGTTTGAACCCTGGTTCTTGTGCATGCCAGGCAAGCGCTGTACCACTGAGCCACCTCTCCAGCCCCATAACATGGCTTTTAAATAATTAATTCTGCCTTTCTTCCCCTTACCCACCCCTCCACTTTTCCTCTTGATCTCCTTCTTTTATATTATTGATCTTCCCTTTGTTATCCTATCCTTCCCTCTTTCTTTCCTTTATTTTCCTCCATGTCTTTTAATGACTTGACAGCTTATTTCTTTTAGCAGTGAATAATACCCCACAGCCTGCATGTACCACAATATTTACTTATTTACCTACTGAAGGACATTTTGGTTGCTGCAAAGCTTTGGCGATGATGAATGAAGCTGGTATAAACATTTGGTTGCAGGTTTTCGTGCAGATATAAAATTTCAGGTCATTTGGGTGAATATCCAGGAGTGCAATTGCCGAATTATATGGTGAGAGTATGTTTAGATTTGTATGAAACTGACAGACTGTTTTCCAAAGCAACTCTGTACCTTTTAATAGCTGCTTACTCTGCGTTGCATGGTATACCACACAGTACTCAATTCATGAAGAAATGAGGAACTGTTCTCCATGGAATCTGAATCAGTTTACCATTTTACTAAGTATTAAAAATTTCAATCTCAATACAATTTTTTTTTGGTACCAGGGATTAAACTCAGGGGTGCTTAACCACTGAGTCACACCCCCATCCCTTTTTATATTTTTATTTTGAGATAGGGTCTCATAAAGTTGCTTAGTGCCTAAGTTGCTGAGGCTGGCTTTGAACTCTCAATCTTCCTGCCTCAGTCTCCTATATCACTGAGATTACAGTTGTGCACTACCACACCCAGCTAATCCCAATACATCTTTATTGATATTTTTCTGATTTAAAAAAATCATAGTCATTTAGTGGGTGTAAAGTGGGCATATCCTTGTGATTTTGATTTTCATATTCTTGAATCCTAACAATGTTCAACATCTTTGCGTGTGCCTTTTGATAATTTGTATACCTTCTTTAGTGAAATGTTTATTTAAATTTTTCACCTATATTTTAATTGGATTTTTTGTCATTTTGTTGCTGAGTTGTGAGATATCAAATATATATTTTACAAATATTTTCTTTCATACCATAAGTTATCTTTTCACATTTTTGTTTTTTTGTACCAGGAATTGAACCCAGGGGTGCTTAACTACTGAGACACATCCTCAGCCCTTTTCGTCTTTTATTTTGAGACAGGGTCTCAGTATATTGCTTAGGGCTTTCTAAGTTGCTGAGGCTGGATTTGAACTTGTGATTCTCCTGCTCAATTTTAAAAACTGTTGCCTAATCCAAGATGATGAAGATTTACTCTGATGTTACTTTCAGTTACCGACCAGTGCTACATTGTCTTGATTATTGTACTTTTGTAGTAAGTTTTGGAATAGGAAAGTGTGTCTTCCAATTTTGTTTTTTTTTTTCAATACTCTTAGTTTTTAAAATTTGGCACCAAAAACACAAGCAACAAATGAAAAACAGATAAATGGGATATGATCAAAACAAATTAAAAATTGCTTTTATATATCAAAATATCAAAAATCATTATCAAGAGAAGAACCAAGTGTGGTGGTACATGCCTATAATCCCAGCAACTCGGGAGGCTGAGGTAGGAAGATTATAAGTTCAGAGGCAGCCTCAGCAACTTAGCAAAGCTCTAACGACTTAGTGAGACCCTATTGAGTCTCTTGGATTTCCACATGAATTTCAAAATTGATTTTGTATTTTTGCAAAACAGGCAATTGGAATTTTGATAGAGTTTGTGTTGAATCTAGAATAATTTGTGAGTATGGATACCTTAGCAATGTAAAGTCACTCAGTATATGAACAAAGGATGCCTTTCCATTTATCTAAGTCTTAATTTTCTTCCAGCAGTATTTCATAGTTTTCAATGTACAGGTTTTGCTTTTCCTTGGTTAAATTTATTCCTCAGTATTTTATTTTTTTCATGCTAGTCTAAGTGGAGTTATTATCTTAATTTTAACTTTAGGTTGTTCAATGATCATGTATGAAACAAAACTGATTTTTGTATATTAACCTTGTACTCTGCAACTTTGCTGAACTTGTTTGTTACCTCCAATAGTGGTGTTTTTTGTTCTCTTGTTTTTTTGGAATGTGTTTTTAAGGTTTCCTAAATATAACGTAATGACATTTGGAAACAGAGATAGTTTTCTTTCTTTTCAATCTGAATATCTTGTATTTCTTTTCTTGTCTATTTGCTCTAATTATAGGACATTTTATTTTATTTTTGTTTTTTTCCCCACATTTATTAGAAGTATATAGCGATACAGGATACAGATGAGGGGGAAACATTGTCAAAACTGTAGCAATCAATGTGTATAAACTTTGTTAATCAGGGGTAATGCTAACGCATAGATAAGCTACTATGGGTTTCATCTATTGCAGTTTCCCCCAGAAGAACTCATGTGTTAAATGGGTATCTAGTGTAGGAATAACATCGGCTTCTGGGATGGTTCCCCCATCTTCCCCATCACCCGACTCCTATGAGTTCTTCATATACCCTCCCCCCTCCCCATTCCCTTCCCTACACCTCCACATTACCTAGGGAGCTTTCGCCCCTGTTGCACTGAAAGTCATTCAATTTGAGGTTTTGTTAGGTCAGCCGTCTGTCCTACTGCTTCAACATAAATTCTAGTATCAACAGATGAGAGAAACCATTCGGCCCTTAAGTCTCTGAGCTTGGAAGACTTCACTAAGCATAATTCTGTCCATCTCCATCCATTTGACTTCGAAAGCTATAATATCGTCTTCTCTGATGGCCGAGTAGTATTCCATAGTATATATGAAC
>PVKS010038105.1:0-18162 GCA_004027875.1 Aplodontia rufa
ATCAGCAAAAAGAGAGAGTTTGACTTCCTCTCTTCCTATTTTTATCCCTTTGATTTCTTTCTCTTGCCTAATTGCTCCAGCTAGGGTCTCAAGAACAATATTGAATAAAAGTAGTGAGAACGAACAGCCTTGCCTTGTTCCCGATTTTAGTGGAAATACTTTCAGCTTTTCTCCTTTAAGTATTATACTAGCTTTGTTTTTCTATGATAACAAATCATGCTTATAAAACTTGTAGTAATTTTTGGATATGAAAAGAAAATAATTGTCTATACATATATTTGAAAAAATGTGAACAATTCAGTTCTAGCTTGTATTGATATGTTGAAAATTAACTTTTTCTATGGTAATACAATATCCATGAATGCAAGTTTGTCCCATAAAATGGTGGCTTGGCAGTTACAGCACTTGCCTGGCATGTGGAGGTACACAGGTTCAAACCCCAGCACCGCATACATGATGAAGTGTCAGAGCAACAAAAACGTCATGAAAAACTAAATAAAAATTGATTCTCTCTTTCCCTCTCACTGTCCCTGTATCTTAAAAATATGTCACCGAGGGCACAATATAAAATGAAAATGTATTTCATACTTCTTTGAGGTCCATACTAAAAAATCATATATTACTATGCCATGTAAAGTTCCTTCGGGACTGTGTTAACTAGACACATGGGGGATGTAAGATAGTATTTAACCCAATTCAGTGCCATGTGTGTAAAAGCTCCGATGCTGTTCCTCCAAATTTGGGGGTCAGAATTGCCAGATGATTCTCCTGCTCTTTCTGTACATCCAACCTGTATAAATCTTAGCACAGAAACCACAACTCTTAGTAACAAATCCAGCACTATTGTAGTACCTATGGAAAGTTGAAATGTTTATGGGAGAACTATATGATAAGGCTCGATTAATCTATCCAAAGGAAGATGATACTGGATAATTGATCAGATACATTTTCCTTTCTCTGCTCTCCAGATGAATGCGTTCACCTCTCACCCCTGTTTCTGCATTCCCAGGGGTGAAACTCCCCTCTCTACATAGCTAAGTAGGGACATTTTCATGTCTTTTTATTTTAAATTTTATCAGACACAACCCTAAACCAGAAGTGATATAAATTTAAATGAAGATCCCAGAGGAAGAGAGAGGGTGACACTTGTCAAGTGTCACAAATCCCACATTAAATATTTCTATTTTCTCCAATTTCTCACCTCCATCACAGTTCCAGTGCTCTTCTTCCTCACCTTCCCTCGGATTTCTCTGTGCACCTTCTTACTGGTTCTTTTGTTTTGTCATCTAGCCTTTTCCCTCAGAACTTCAAATCCTTCACCGTTTCTTTCACAAAGAAACTTCCCCACAGCCTTTGGTTAGGCAGATGATTACTTTCAGCACAAGTGTTTTATTGTTTTGCTACAGGAATCTTCTCTGAAAAGAATTTTATTTTTCTACTTTGTTAGTGTTCCCACTCACATTACATAATTCTGCAGTTGTGGATAGTTGTAAATGTTAATTAAAAAACAGGACCTGGACCCTATTTCTCTAAATTCAATAATCCTATTATCCTGGAACTAATGCCCATGAATTTTAAGAAATGTACTTGTGGTAGGACGTATGGCAGTAAAAACATCTGGACTTACCTTATTATTTGGTAAACTAAGAATAAAGGTTAAAAATAAGGACTAGTCTAGGTTCTGCCAAAGATAGTTTTGAACATTCTGTGATTTTCACCCCCACTTCTCTTTTGAAAAGGGAGGCAGAAGGGGCTGGAGAGGTGGCTCAGCCGTTGCGGCGCTTGCGTGGCACGTGCGAGTGCGTGAGTTTGAACCCCAGCACTACACACACAACGGAGTCTCGGGAAAAACAAATGACACATGGAAAACTAAATAAAAATTGATTCTCTCTTTCTCTCTCTCCCTCACTGTCCCTCTCTATTAAAAGAAAAGAGAGGAAGAAAACAATGAGTTAGCAAGGATCTTGTCTCACACTGATTGCCAGATAGAGGACATTGACTGAACACCTGGGTGCATGATGCGTTACCAGGCAGGCAACCTCACAGATCACCAACTGTAAGAAACAGGCAGAGATTTTGAAGCAAGACAACTTCTCATGCTTTTAAACATATTCCCTTGTGAAATTTTAGTTTTGTATCATGCGTTTCCAAGTTTTCCTCCAGATGTTACATGTTAAGACATTTTTTCTACGGGAAATATGACTTGGAATATGATGGCTTAGACATCTTGTATACAGACATCAAGATCAAAAATCAAAGGCATCAACTCAATTTTACAAAAAATTTTCTCAAAATATCTTATTGCAAAACTTTGGATTCATTGAAGCCGCTGCCTCTATCTAGTTTCCACACTGTTCAATATCCTCCTTGAAATGTTATATAACCTTTGCTCTAATGCCATGTTAAGGAAGTGGACAAGTAATTAAATGCTTATTCAATCATGTTTCTGGATTTGGGGGTTTGTAATGTATTAATCAGTCAGTGAAGTGATCAATAGAACAATCCCTTTTCAATTCTCTATACAATTAATTGTACATAGAGGAATGATTTTAAAAATATTAAATAAGCCATAGGGCTGCTTGGTACACAGTCTATAGAAGAAGGTTGTTAACATCGTGTGGAGTGGAACCATCCTTTAGGTTTCTGTGCACTTTTCAAGGAAGATGGAGACATCTGTCTAGTTTCAAATCATTCAAGACAGAGAGCTGAGCAAAGGCACGGAGATTAGGAGGAAAATAAATAGACACACTTGACTAAGGAAGATGCTATGGTAGTAGGTGTTGTAATGTTAGTGGAAATATAAGATTGGTACATGTTACCTGGAAAGGATGAAAATTAATCTCCTTGTGTCTCTCCTATTTGAACTGTATAATTAGTCAATTCATCTTAATATCCAGATAACATTTAAACAGCTTATACATGTTATGTGAATGAAATCTATCACAAAAAGCTGAAAAAATCAAAAGACTGACTCTCAACTCCAATATTATGAAATTAAAAGATTTAACAGAAGAATTTGGAGACAAGACTGATTTGTATTTAAGTGGAGAGGGCAAAGCGGGAAGAGACAGAGTTCATTCTTGGAGAACCGCTCTACATCGGGCTTTGTACCGGTTACCATTTCATTAACTCACTATCTCTTCCAGAAGCAGTATTAACAGAAATGGAGGAGTCCTCTCCCAGCGCCCACCTTTGCCTTGCTGGTTCATGACTGGCAAGGCCTGGGAAGCCTCTGGGAAAATAATGAGGACACCTGACACATTATTTAATCGAAGCTACAGAAAAAGCCTAGCCTGTAACTGTCATTTTTTAGCATATGCTTTTAATCAGTGCCTTTTGGTACAGAGGCGACAGTTTTAGATGTATTTATGTGCTGGTTTGGAGGTGTTTTTAATGAATGCTCTGTAAACCTTTCAGTTTCTCATTTGCATAGGCTGATGGGTAGATTCTTAGGTATACATTGGCTCTTAAAGGCTTTCTCTGTCTCTGAAAAAAGGTGAAATGCAAGAACTTTTGGTAGAGTGGAGTTTTTCCTCTGGCAGGAGCAGCCAGACATTTAAATAAATAAACACATGCATCTGTGAATGGATTGATGATAATTTTTTCTCTGAATTGAGTAAGAGCTCAGGACTACTTAATTAGTAGCTGATGAGGGGAAGAGAGAGAGAAAGGGCAGGGGAAGGGGGGAGGGAAAGGTAGGGGGGCACTTGATAAAGTTCTTGTAGTTAAACTAAAATAGTTATTGTTTGGATAGGAAGTGTCTCCCTAACGTTCACGTGTGAGACAATGCAAGAAAGTTCAGAAGTGAAATGAATGAGTTATGAGAGCCTTAACCTCATCAGTGCGTTAATTCCCTGAGAGGCATTAACAGGGTAGTTAAATGCAGGCAGGCAGGGTGTGGCTGGAGGCCCTGAGTCCTTGGGGGTGTGCCTTTGGGGCATACATTTTGTTGGTGGTGAGGGGAGTCTCACTGCTTCCTTGTGCCAAGTCCTGAAACTTTCCTTCGCCACATTCTTCCGCCAGGACGTCCTGCCTCACCTGGAGCCGGCCATCATGGACTAAGACCTCTGAAACTGTGAGTCCCAAATAAACTTTTCCTCCTCTAATTGTTCTTGTTAGTTTTGGTCATAGCAGTGAAAAACTGACTAAAACAAGGCCTATGGGTGATGAAGCATAAGGATGTTACATGCAATGTACTTGATTGAAAAAAAGAAAAGAAACAAAACACATGGAATGAGAAAAAGAATTCTGGCATCTCTGAAAACATTTTTATCAGCAAGTGCGGGTTAATTATCATATCATCCTCAAAATACTATCTTTACCCAAGTAATTTTCCTAATTTTAGCCATAGTTGGGTAAGGATTATGTATAAAAAAACAAACTGAACTGTTTTGTGTCTACAGGTCTGCCAGCACTGACTCGTTTGTTAATTAACTAATTAATTAATATTATCGAGCATCTGCTCATGCCAGGCACTGTGGTAGGCAACAAGAACAGTAGGACATGATGAACAAGACACAAGAGACCCTCATGGAATTTACATCTTCCTGGAAGATTTTTTTCATATTCTCCCAAATATGTTAATAGTAGTTGAAATCCACATTTTGTATTTCTTTCTTCTTTCCATAATTCTCTCTCTCTCTTTTGCCAATTTTAATACAATTTGTAAATATTTTACAAAGAGAGGAAAAGGAGTTTTGAGTTAAGTACTAATATTTAGGACCTTTGACTTTTTGTGCTTAAGTGATGGCTGTCTCTTTTCCTGGGAAAGGGCTGCATTCCTGTGGTCCTGGGTTACTGCTGAAAGGCTCCCACACACTGAGCAGGCCACTGCTTCTTCTTTGGTCTGTGTTGCTTATCTTCCTGGGTCATCCTCTGCAGCCACAGCTGCCTCATTAAGTAGGCTGCTGGCTCCAGAAGGATCGAGTTCCAGGCCTTCCATTGCTATCAAATCATTCTAAATCTTCACCCCCTCTCCACCCCCAAATACTGGAGAAATTAAAAGATGGAGGGGAATGTTGGCCCTCAGTGATTGTATCTGGTGTTCTAGGACTAAATGTATTTTTCTGATGTCTGCCATTTTTTTTCATTATATTCACACTGGGGTTACAGTATGGTTTGTATTTTCCAGCAGAGACTTTGTATTTAGGTAATGCTCTTCCACTCATGGGGAGAAAAATGATCAAAATATGTTGGATGCTGCTCAACCCAGGGATGAGTTGTGAATTACAGGCAATATAATACAATGGGTAAGACCATGACCATGCCATGACCATGGCACCATATTATCTCAGTTTAAATCCCAACAGACCTTGACATAGTTTGCTCATTCATCAGCGGAAATAATGATACCCAGTACTGCACAGGACTACTGTGAAGGTTATGTTAGTTGTATGTGAAACACTTAAAACGTGCTTATCACATAGAAAAACTCTGTTGATAAGGGTTTTTTGTTTTTTGGTTTTTTTTGAAGAGAGAAGAAGAGAATCAATTTTATTTAGTTTTTCAAGTGCCTTTCATTGCTTTGACACTTTGTTGTGCACATCATGCTGGGGTTCAAACCCATGTCCTCACGCATGCCAGGCAAGTGCTGCAACTGCTGAGACACCACTCCAGTCCCTGTTAATAAGGTTTTTATTTTCATTGTTCTAATCTTAATTATAGTACAAGGGAAGAGCATTCCTAAGTTCAGAAGAAAATAAGTTTAAAACTTTAAAGGATACATTAAAGTTTAGAATTCACTTATATGATATGTAATATCTGTTATTGCTTTGAAAAAATTTAATAAAGTACCAAATAAAAACTAATTTTAATAATGTAATCTCATGAAAGAAAAAGGACATTGACCGTCCAACTTGAACTGGGAATAGCCTGATTGACAATGTGTGTTTCCTCTTCTGTGAATTGTCTACTCATATCTCATATTTAGTGTGCTCTGTCTTGTTCTTTCGGGGCTGTTATTTTCCTGGAGACAGAAAGAGTACAGGACACATTTATGGGTGTACTCTGTGCACCAGGCCTTTCAAACAGAAAAAAATTGTTAGCAAAATAAAGCATAATTTTCTTCTATAACTTTGGGGCATCTGTTACCATTTTCCTACTGGAGTCCCTACATTTCCAGGGACTCCATGTAACTATCTTTCCACCATAGCCTTTTCCAAAACCATTGGGTCTTATGGTAATAACCTCTGCGTATATCTTATACCTTATGATACTCATCTCTGCACATCAACTCAGGGACCAGGGAAGATCAAAGTAGCCCACTCTAAAATAAATACATTACTTCCTGAATCCAAAGGGGTCTACGAGTCACTGCACCTTTCTCTTCAAGGTGAATCTTTTAAAGTGTAGCAACTTGTTTCTCATTTTAGAGAAAATATTGCAACCTGCTCTCAGATTGCCAGACTCCTAGAAACTTCACTGAAGTAGCAGCCCCTGAATTTTCACAGGTTATCTCCCTCTCTCTAGAATCATGTATCTCACTAAATAAAATAACTGGCATGCTTTCTATTTCATGAGCATTTAATAAAATGCTGCTGATGTGATGTTTTCAAAAAGAGTTCTATGGGTATTGTGATGATCAAAGTCCTTCTAGACTATATTATGATAGAAAGCAAGAGTATTTATATAGCCCAAAAGTTCACTGCCCTTGACACAGGATGGCAAATTTTTATGATTTTCTTTTCTGATATAGAAGTGGGTGGGATGGGGAAAGTATTTTCCAGGTTAATAGTAGCATATAATGTGACGGGAGTCTTTTGATTCGTTCCGGAGAGGACGCTTCAACAGTCACAGCACTTGATTATGTTCCATGAGATTTTTATCCAGCTACTCACCTATATCTTGTGCATAGGCCAGAGGCTTCCAGCTCTCTCACGGGGACCCTGGGGTCACTATGGTCATTTGGACAGTCACTACACATGTTTATACTCACTGTGTATCCTGGTTCTGGGGAGATGACCACATGGAGCTTCTTGGGGACAGATTCAGGCTAAGATCCTCTAACCTCTCCAAGGCCACTATGTGACTAACCCCATCCCAGGGGCATTTCAGGTTTCAGAATCAGTTCAGAAAGATTTTAATAAAGAATGAATTTTTACTGTGTTAAAATTATGTAATTGTTATACATCTATCCATACTCATTTTCTACTTTTTGGTGAACAGAATTTGCTAATTACTATTTCTTTAAAATTGGCCATTTCATCGAAGACTTCCAATATATTGTTAAACAATTATTCATGGTAATTGCCTATATTTATAACTGTTCTTAATAGCTGGATGCCATTTTAATTTCATATATTTATTAATTTTCCTTAGTCTTTAATTGTTGGTGAGACATTTTTAAAAGATGTTTCCAGTCTTTTGGTTAGTATTTAAAATTTAGAGTCCACTATAGCAATTTCTATCCTTTCTCTTATTTTCTTAACTTCTGCTATTGTCTTAATTATTTCATTCCTTATAAGTTATCCAGGATAATTTAAAAATCTGAATGTAGAAGCTGGGGTCTTATTTTCCTGTCTTCTTTAGTAACATAAGAGTTTTCCCTGATTTATTGAGATATAATTGGCAAATAAAAACTGCATAAGCGTAAGATGAACAGTATGATATTTTGATATATGTAGACCTAGTGAAATGATTTCCATAATCAAGTAAACTAACATATCCATCAGTTCACACGGTTACTTTTGTGGTATGTGTCTTGAGAACATTTAAGATCTACTACTCAGCAAATCTCAAGTAAATATTCACTGTAGTGTTAACTGTAGTTACCATGCTCTACATTAGATTCCAGAATTTATTAATAATGTAAAAATTTGGTATCAGAGAAATTATGGAAACAACCCAGATGTCCCTCACTGGATGAGTGGATCCAAAAACTGTGGTACATATATACCATGGAATTTTACTCAGCTATTAGAAACGATATTGCAACTTTCGAAGGTAAATGGATAGCTATGGAAGAAATTATGCTGAGTGAAATAAGCATAACCCAGAGAACCAAGA
Organism: Aplodontia rufa; assembly: GCA_004027875.1. Taxonomy (NCBI): domain Eukaryota; kingdom Metazoa; phylum Chordata; class Mammalia; order Rodentia; family Aplodontiidae; genus Aplodontia; species Aplodontia rufa. Next base: position 8,005 of record PVKS010038105.1, read on the forward strand.
GTCAAATATCTTCACTCATCTGTGGAGGCTGGAGCTAGACTCTGGCCTTTGAGAAAGGAGGTCAATTCTCATGTTTTAGATCCGGATAAGGTGTAATATCATACAATCTAAGGCATTTGTAGAGATGTATTGGGAAGGAGGCGGGGAGGGATAGGGTGGGTAATTGGGGGAAGGGCTCTTGGGGGTAAATCTAATTTTCAGATTTTATATATATATTATATTATTTTGTTAGAAGCTTGTTTGTTCAACAAATAAATTTCTCAATAAAAAAGAATGTAAGAATTTAAGACTATTATTAAAGATAATTTGAGCATGACAAATATTAAAAGTATTATTCTTATCAATCAGTTGTGTTTCACTATGATTTCCATTTTGACAAATTAGTTATTTTTAAGTATAATTTATTTATTTTTTGTAGTCTTGGGATCAGTCTCAGTACCTCATACATGCTAGGCAGGTGTTCAACAACAGAGCTACATTTCCTGAAGTGTAATTATTTTACATTTATTTAAAATTGTTTTACATTTCAATTTGCAGTTTTTTAAATTCAAATTTAATCAACATGTTTACTTTTATTAAATTTCTAATTTTGAGATAATTGTGGATTCTCATGCAATTATAAGAAAAATATAGAAATCCCAGTTTTCCCCAGTAGCAGCAGTTTTTACAAACTATATAATTTTAGAGGAGCTCTGTTGACATCGATTCAAGATGCAGAATCATTTCCTCACCACGGGGATCGCTCATGTCCTTTTATAACCACATCCAATTCTTTTCTCTCCCGTTCTCCCTGTCTACCCTATCTTTAAATCCTGGCAACTACTAATCTATTCTCCAATTCTATAATTTTTTCAATTTAAGAAGGAGTCAAAGTATATGTAACAAATTGCAATTTTCTGTTTTACTCAGCATAATTCTTTGGAGATTGATTCAGGCTGCTGCATAAACAGTGTGTTCCTTTTTATTGCTGAGTAGTATTCCATGGTATGAATGTATCAAATCTGTTCACACATTCTCTGTTAAAGTACATTAGATTACTTTCAGATTTTTGCTATCAGGATTTAGGGTGCCATGAACATCCACATCTAGTTTTTCGTGTGAATGTGTCTTTTTATTTCTCTATTCTGTACTATTACATGTTCCACTAGTAATGGATGAGTAATGGATTTTTCCAGCGTTTGATAGTTCTGTAGTTTTAATTTCTTGCTGTTCTGATAGGGGTGAAATGATATCTCATTGCAGCTTCAATTTGTCTTTCTTTAATGGTTCTTTAATGGTTCATGATGTTAAAACCATTTATTTTTACGTGCTTGGTGTTTATTTAATTGAAAAATCGCATGTGTTAATCACGTACAGTCTGTTTTGAAGTATTTGTGCATTGTGCAATGACTCAATTGAGCTAATTAGCATATACTTTAATCTCATATTTTATCAGTTTTTGTGTTGTGATCACAAAATCTATTTTGTATCTTTCAAGAGCACAACTCGTTATTAGAAACTCTACTCATCCTGTTGTACAATAGCTCTCTTGAACTTACCCTCCTGTGTAACTGAAAGTTTGTATCCTTTGATCAATCAATCTCTCCCCATCCATCCCTCCACCCACCCCAACCCTCGGGGACTACCATTCTGCTCTCTGATCATATTTTTGGACATGCTTCTCATCTATATATCTTCTTGGATGAAGTGCTTCTTCATTTCTTTCCCCATTTTCTAATTGGATTTTTTTTCCCACTTTTTTAAAAACATGATAGACTTTTAACAATTTAAATATGCATTTGTATGATTTGGGCATTCAAATAGATTTTATTGCTTCTTATGTTAGGATTCCTTTATTCGTCGTTGATTGGCGTGTTTGAGAATTGTATCTAAAGTCCACAACATTAAGAAAAAAAATCAGCCTTGACAGCAAATTCTCATCTTTTGAAAATGGAATATATTTTGGAATTGGTAAAATATCAATGAATCCCTTAGGAGCAGAGGTTGTATGTTTCTTCTCTATCTTCTATTTCACTTTTGGGTTCTGGAATTTCTATATTCATTTCAGGTATCAGTCCTTATCAAATACATGTTTTGAAAATGTTTTCTCTTGTTCTGCACTTTTTCTTTTAATCCTCTTAATAGACCCCTCCTCAGAATGTAAGTTTACAATTTTTATGAAGATCATTTTTTTATTTTCTTTCTTTTATGGTCTATGGTTTTATTTTTAAGTTGAATACCTTTTGTCCTAGTCCTAGATCCTGAAGATTTTCTCTTAAGATTTCTCCTTCAAGCATTGTAGTTTTACATTTTATTCCATAATCAGTTTGGAGTTAATTTTGTATTAAGAATGAGCCCTCCCCTCCCCAGCTCCGTTGCCTGTTTTTTTCAATTACTCCTATATGATTTATTGACAAGGCTATCTTTCCTGTATCAAATTGCTTTTGAATATTTGCCAAAATCCATTTGCTACATTTTTTTTAAAAGAGAGAGGGACAGTGAGAAAAAGAGAAAGAGAGAAATAGTTTTATTTAGTTTTTTATGTGGCTTTCATTGCTTCGAGACTTCGTTGTGTACGTGGTGCTGGGGTTTGAACTCATGTACTTGCATATGCTGGGCAAGCATTGTAACTGCTCACTGCTCCAGCCCTACATTTTTTTTTTGTGGATCTATTTCTATGTTCTCTAGTTTGTTCTCTTGACTTATGTGTCACTTATTCACATACCATAGTTTCTTGATTACTAATAGCTATGTAAATCTTGAAATTAAGGAGATTGACACATCTAGATTAATTTATTTTCACAATTATTTAGGTATTCTAGTTTCTATCCTTTTTCATATACATTTTAGAATGATATTATACACACATGTATTCTTAAAAGATCTTGTGGGAATTCTGATAAGAATTATGTTAACTCTGGGTATTAGTTTGGGGAGAATTGACACCTTTGTTTCTATCTATGAACATGGTGCGTCTGCCCATGTGCGTATATCGTCACTGATTTCTTTCATCAGCATTTTTGTTTTTAGTACACAAGTTCTGCTATTGTTTTAATGGTTGTCTCTTTGAGAGTCATGCTGAAATTCAATTGTCATTGTACGAGCATTAGGACATGGGACTCTAAGAAGTGATCAGGTCTCCACTGCCAAGAATGGAATAAAGCCATTTGCTTTCTAGGGAGTGGGTTAGCTATCACTATAATAGTTTATTGAAAAGTGAATCTGACCCCTCATGATTTCTGTTTTCAACTTCTCTTTGCCCTTTTGCTTTCCTCTGTGGGATGCAAGATGGTCCTCCATATGCCTGCCAGAAGTCAACACCATATTCTTGGACTCCCAGAATCCAGCACTACAGGAAAAAAATTCTTTAAAAAAAATTTAGTCAGTCTTGGGTATCTTCTTACAGCAGCAAAGAAGAAAATAAGGCAATCTCTCTCTCTCTCTCTCTCTCTCTCTCTATATATATATATATATATATATATACGCACATATTAATATCATATTATTTCATATCTGATCTTGTATCTGGATTGCCAATTTTGGCTTTCTATAGTGTAATGGAAAATTCTAACCCTACTTCATATTATGTGGATACAGCTATTGCATCCAAGAGACAAAAGCTTTTTCATCTCATAATTAAACTGAAGGTGGCATGCATCTCCAAAGGATCTGAAAAATGTTTGAATACTGTGCTATTGTTATATTATTTATCATAGTGTTCCCTTTTCTCTTGTTATCACTTGGGAGAGAAAGCCATATTTAATGTTGCTTTTTAATATCTCTTCATTAACTTGATTTAACTTGAAACAAAATAGAATTATTGAACTGATTGTTTTATTCATCTTTAAGTATGTAAACAAATTGTGATTTAAGCAATTCTTCTATGAATCATGCATTTTTACAAAGTTGCAAAATATCACCCACATCTTTGAGAGAGGGAGTGACTAACAATAGCCTTTCATATCTAGATTAGTGCCTGTCCACTGAGGATATATTAATGTTCACAGTTGCAAGCATTTTTTACTTATTAGCTAAAGAACATGTGAAAACTGCATAAAACAAACTTCCCAAAGGAATTCATTCCATAGAGATTGCTGTTTGTGTTTTAAGAATAAAAATGCTGTTAATGATTATTCACTTTTTTCTCTTACTCCTTTGGGATGAAATAGTCAGACACTGCGCACACAAACTTCTGTTCCCTGTGAACATCATTGTCTCTCCCAAAGTTCAAATTGTCTTCTAACCTAAGTCAAGGCTACGTTAATTACAGACAAAATTCACAGTAACACTTGACTTTTCAGTAGTCAAATATATAAAACACCAAAAGGAAACCCTGTCCTTTCCTGGACCTCTGAGTAAAGTAACAATAATACTAGTACAAAGAATTTATATGTAAAAATATTCATGTGTTTTCTCTCAGTATGTTTAGAGATAATGTATAACATTAAGTTTTTTCTTCTTTCTTTTATTTTAATTTTCAAAAAGAGACACACAGAGAGAGAGAATCAATTTTATTTAGTTTCTCATGTGACTTTCATTGCTCCAACATTTTGTTGTATATGTGGTGCTGGGGTTTGAACCCAGATCCTCACACATGCCAGGCAAGCGCTGTAACCACTGAGGCACTGTTCCAGCCCCTCATCTTTATTTTTAATAAAAATATTTATTTGCTAAGGATATTGAAAGTTCCTTTTTCAGTGTTTTAGATTTCTTATTCCTTAAAATTTGACAAATCAAAAAATTTCTAATGTGTTTAAAATGATAGATTTAGTTTGTATAAAACCCAATACACAATTCTTAAAAAGATCTTTTATTTGGTACGAAATTGATATATCTAAACTTGAAAACTTTGGTATTAATCTCAGTGATGTCATCCAGTCTGGTACAAATATTTCTGGAACATTTATATTTAAAAAATTTTATGACTTTTTTTTACTGTAAATAAATAAATACAATTTATACCTAAGATATGCCAAAATCATTGATTTCGTGAGATTTAAATAAAGGGGATGGGAGAAAGTGCCAAGTACCTTCTTACTTTAAGCAGAAGGCTTAAAGAACAGCAAATTAGACAGATCTGGTTCTGAACTTAGGTTCTGTCATTTATTGACTATGATGCAGAGCGTCTTACAATTTTCCTATGTATAAAGTACACTAATACTAATTTCATCAAAAGGCTATTGAGGAGATAGAAGAAACGGTGATTGAATACAGATGCACTGCATGAGACTGTGCTACAGGGTACAAAAAAACCAGGGCAAGAAAGGAAAGACTGCGTTCCAAGGAGTGAATAAGGGAGAAGTCAGGAAATCAGCAAGGAAGTGATGGGAGCCTCAATAGCAGAGAGAGTCAGGAAGCTAACATGCAGAAAAGAACAAAGCATATTCCAACAGCAACTTCAACCCTGTGTCCCCTTGTGACCTCAAGGGTTGCACATTGCCAGAGCAAAGATAAATGGAGCAGGGAAGGACTGGCTACCCCAATCATAGTAGAAGACTGGCAGTCCTAACCACAGGAGAATTCCACATTCATCACAAGTTTTGTGTCCAGATTGGGGAGCTGCTGGTCTAAGAGTGACTACTCTGTTCCAAAGAAGGAACTCAATGAGGACTTCCCTCAACCTCCTGAATCTAAGTTGCTACAACAGTAACTACTAGACTCCATCTTGCCTTAAGGGCTGACTTCTTACTCCTAATGCTGCCAGAAACTTTGGGCTTGTGTGTGCCTCAGCCTGCTTCAGCTTCAGGACCAGTGGCTGTCCTGCAGGAACTGGGAGATGCTGTTGCCCAGTTCACGGCTTTGTGACTAGCTACTGTGCAAAATCCTAGCTTCACCTGTCCTATCCATTGAGAACTAGGAAAGGACCATCCTGCCCGCAGCTCCAGGATACCCCAATTTCTGGCAGCATGTTTGAGTACCTAGGGGACCAGAGCAAAGGTAGGTTCCCCAGTCCACATACCTAGGACTGAATATGCTGGTGCACAAATCCCTGGCATCATCCAGGCTTTTTCCATTCTGTAAGTTCTTCCTTCACTCTTAATTGTTTTCTTTGCTGTAAGGAAGTTTATTAATATGATGCCATACCATTTATTGATTTTTAATTTTACTTCTTGTCCTTTGGGGGTTTTGTCAAGGAAGTCAGTTCCTAAGTCAGTGCATTAGAATGTTGGGTCTACATTTCCTTCTAGTGGGTGCAGGGTTTCTGACATAATTCCTACATCTTTGATCCACTTTGAGTTGATTTTTGTGCAGGATGAGAGATAGGGGTTAAGTTTCATTCTACTACATCTAGATTTCCAGTTTTCCCATACCATTTGTTAAAAGAGACTGTCTTTGCTCCAACTTATGTTTTTGGTAGCTTTTTCAATTATGACATAATTGTATGTGTGTGGATCTGTCCCTGTGTCTTCTATTCTATTTGTTCATTTTGGTGCCAGTACCAGGCTGCTTTTTTTTTTTTTTTAACTATAGCTCTATAGTATAATTTGAAATCCAGTATTGCGATGTCTCCACTTTAACTTTTCTTGCTAAGGATTGCTTTGGCTCTTCTGGGTCTCTTCGTTTTCCACATGAATGTCATGACTGTTTTTCTTCTAATTCTGTGAAGAACATCATTGGAATTTTGATGAGTATTGCATTGAATCTCCATAGCACTTTAGGTGATGTGATCATTTTGATGTTGATTCTCCCTATCCAAGACATGGGATGTCTTCCCATTTTCTAAAGTCTTCTTCAATTTCTTTTTTATTGTTTCCTAGTTTTCATTGTAGAAGTCCTTCATCTCTTTTGTTGGATTGATTCCCAAGTATTTTATTTATTTGAAGCTATTATGAATGGTGTAGTTTTTCTATTTGTTTTTCAGCCAGATTGTTATTGGAATATAGGAATGCGATTGATTTGTTGATGTTGATTATTTCAATAGATGCAGAAAACAACACTGAATAAGATTCAACATCTTCATGATAAAAGCACTCATCAAAGTAGGTGTAGAAAGAAAATATCTCAGAACATGAAAGGCTTTACATGAAAAACTCACAATGGACACCACAATGAATGGGGAAAAGTTGGAAGAATGTCCTCTAAGATCAAAAACAAGACAAGGATGTTTACCTTTACCATTTCTATTTAATATAGTTCTGAGGATCTTAGCAGTTAGGCATGAGAATGAAGTAAAGAGCATCTAAATTAGAAAGGAACAGGTTAAATTATCCATGTTTGCAGATAACATGATGTTATACATAGAAAAACCTAGTATCTTAATTAAAAAGCTCTTAGATTTGATAAACTAATTCAACAAAGTTGCGAGATACAAAATTAACATCTAAAAACAGAAGTATTTTTATACATTTTATACAGAAATAATGAACCTGCTGAAAATTTAAGAAAGAAATTTCATTCCAATAACTACAAAAATATTAGAAATATGTTTAACCAAAGAAATGAGAGATCTTCACAATGAAACTTATAAAACATTGATGAACAAATGTAATTATAGAGGACACAAAAATGAACGAGTATTCCATATTCATGTACAAGAAGAATTTACATTGCTAAAGTGACCATACTACCCAAAATGGCCTGTAGATTCAATGCAATTTCCATCAAAATGCCAATGCCTTTCTCCACAGATAGAAATATAAGCTTCTGAAATTCATTTGGAAACACAAAAGACTCAGAACAGCCAAAGTGATCCTAAGGAAAACAAAACACAAATAAACTTTAAAAAATGAAACAAAATAAAGTTAGAGGCATGGAAATACCAATATCTGACTTCAAAATATACTACAAAGCTATAATAACAAAAATAACATATTTCTGCCATTAAAAAAACACAAAGAGACTAATGGAATATAATATAAAACCCAGAAATAAATTCATGTCCATATAGCCAAATAATTTTTGGTAAAGATGCCAAGAACTTATAGTGGAGCAAATAATCTCTCCAATAAATATTGCTATGATATCGAATATGCATATAAAGAAGAATTAAAATTAATTTCTTCTTTCATTGTACATGAAAGTCAACTCAAAATGGAGCAAAGGGCTAAATGTGAAACCTGAAACTGAAGTTACTATAAGAAAACATAGGGGAAACATTTTGAGAGATTGCTATAGACCAGTTTTTAGATAGGAATAAAACATACCAGAAACAAAAGTAAAAACAGATAAATGGAATTATATCAAACGAAGAAACTTCTGGACAGCAAAGGAATAATGACCAAAATTCAGACAACCTATAGAAAGGGAGAAATATTTGCAAACAATTCATCTGACAAGGGATTAATATCCAGAATATGTAAGGAATTTAAAATGCTGAACATCAAAAACATAGTCCAATCAAAAAATGAGCTAAAGAACTAAATAGACGTGTCTGAAAAAAGACATGCAAGTGGTCAGCAGATATATGCCAAAATACTGAACCTCACTAATCATCAGTGAAATGCAAATCAAAAACACATTGAAATATCATCTCATCCCAGTAAGAATGGCTATCATCAAAAGATAAAAAGTAACAAATTCTAGGAAGGATTAAGAGAAAGGGTAATTGTTATACACTGTTGGTGCGGATAGAAGTATAATCATTATCGAAAACAGTATGGAGATTCCTCAAAAAACTAAGAATAGAGCTACCATATGATCCGTTAATTCCACTGCTGGGCATATATCTAACAGGGATGAAATCATTATACCAAAAATATGGAAACCATGTCATTTGCAATAACTTGAAAGGAATTGGACGATATTATATTAAGCAAAAATAGCCAGACACAGAAAAACTAATGTTACATATTCTTACTCAATTGTGATACTAAAAAGTGGATTTTATAGTAGAACACAACAGAGTAGTAGTCACTATTTGTGTTATCTTTTTGTTACTATTATGTTTTAGATATTAGGTATCCCCAAAAAACTCATGTGTGAGACAAAGAAAGTTTCGAGGTGAAGTGATCTGGTTATCAACTAGCTGGTGGCTATAGCTTGGTACAGTGAGACTAGAGGAGTATATATTTTATACCTGGCAAATGGAGCTGTCCTTCCCTGCCTTGCCTCCTGCTTCCTGGTGCCATGCCCTGAGCTTCTTTCCTCTGCCACACTCTTCTGCCAAGATGTTCTCCCTCATCTTGGACTCACAGCAACAAAGTCAGCCTTCTGTGGACTGAGACTTCTGAAACTGTGAGACCCCAAATAAACTTTTTATCCTCTAAAATTGTTCTTGTTTGGTCTTTTGATTGTAACTGTGAAAAAAAGCTTACTAAAACAGTTACTGTGACAAAATGCCTGACTAGAACAACTTAAAGGAGAACAAAAATTATGGGTTCCTGTATTGGCACAGAAGCTTTGGGGGAACATACCATATCCTAACTATAAAATTTCCCTCCTGGCCCCCAAAAGCTCTTGTTGTTCTCATAGTGCAAAATGTATGTAGTCCATCTCTGAGCGTCCCCACAGTCTTGACAGCTTTAGCACTGCCCCAGAACCCAAGTCCAAAGTCTCTTCTGGTCAAGAGAAAAAGCAAGTTATATACATTCAATAGAAAATGACAGAGTAAAAATTATTTTCATTTTAAAAGTAAGAAATAGGAGCATAGAATAAAGGGATGGAACCAAAACAAGATGAAAAGACAGTTGGGCAAGCATTGGTTTCTGTATCTTCTTGTGTAGCATCTGGGGCACATGGCATCAAGATGTGAGCTCCAAAAGTTGTAGGCAGCCTCTTCCTTTGGCTCTCCTGATGGCAGCGCTCATGGCCTCTCTTAGCCTGACTCTTTCCAGAGCCAGCAGTTTTTCTTGGAAAACTGTCCATGTCACTGGTATCTCTAAATTCCTTGGGTCTCAAGTTTCAATTTCACAGGTTCATGTATCACTCTATTGGGGAATCCTGCAGGGATTTGGACCTTGTTATGCATTGCTTGATCTCCAAGGCTTTCTTTTGAAATCTTGATGAAAGCCTCCACTGTCACCTAATTCCAGCATCCTGCTTTCCTACAGAACCAGTACCACGTGGATGATGCCAACATTATTTGCCAGATTGAGTGGTATATTGGGCTCCCCAAAGCCCAATTGCAGTGGCTTCTGAGTGCCTGGGTGGCAGAGCATGATGAGACAACTTTCTAGGTTCCTCTGTAAAAGCAGGAACCACAGTCTATATTCAAAGAAATTTTTGCTTTCAAACCCTTGC
>PVKS010038106.1:0-18155 GCA_004027875.1 Aplodontia rufa
AGAGAGGGCAGGATCAGGGGCCAGAACTCCCACCTGCCTCCCTTAGGACATAGAGAGGGCAGGATCAGGGACCAGAGCTCCCACCTGACCCCCCTTAGGACATAAAGAGAGGGCAGGATCAGGGACCAGAGCTCCCACCTGTCCCCCCTTAGGACAAAAAGCCAGGTTCTCGTTCCCAGCCTCCTAGGAGGAGAACCTGGAAAAGCCCACAAAGGAAAACCACCATCAGAAGGAGAGTAGCCCTGATCCCTTTCGAGAACAGCGTTTGTGGAGGCCTTCTGAGGGTGGGGAGGTGAGAGTTATGAAATTGCGTGGCTCCTTTGAGCAGCTGTGTCCGTCACAGTGACTTCTGTTCCTCTTGCCTGCAGCCCAGCGGTCCGCCCACGAGCTGCCCATGGTGGAGAGGCAGGACATCGACAGCTGCCTGGTCTACGGGGGCCAGCAGATGATCCTCACGGGGCAGAACTTCACGGCCGAGTCCAAGGTCGTGTTCACCGAGAAGACCACAGGTCAGTGGCCTGGAGCCCTCCTCGACCTGTGGAGTGCACTGGGGACCTTCTCTGTCACTGTCACAGTTTCACACCCTGCTTCAGGGCGGCCACCAGATCACCGCTGCACGAATGTGCCACAGTGTTAGCCTTGGTTGTTGTGATAGATGCTATCACCTATGTGATAGATGTCCTCCACCCTCAGCTCTTCCCTTTAAAATTTTTTTTGTCACATAGACAAAATTTTAAACTTTTTCCCTTTTTTCAGGGAGAGAAGGCAAATAGCAAGGGTACTCTGGCCCTGTACATCCTGCGTTCAAATCCGGGCTGTGCTACTTGTTTGCTCTGTGGTTTTGGGCAAAACCTAATTTTTCTATGCCTCCATTTCTTCCTGTATCGAATAATGCTAACAAGAATTCTTACCCCACAGTGTTGTCATCAAGATTACATGAATTAATATGTGTCAAATAATTGTGACAGCGCCAGGTTTATCGTAAATCAAGAAACGCTGGCTAGTTACTTAATCTTCTTGTACTTTTTTTTTTTTTTTTTTTTTTTAAAGAAAAGGACAGAGAATCATTTTTTGTTGAGTTTTTCACGTGGCTTTCATTGCTCTGACACTTAGTTGTGTACGTGGTGCTGGGGTTTGAACCTTTGTACTCACACATGCGGCGCAAGCACCATAACCGCCGAGCCACTGTGCCAGCCCCTTCTTGTACTTTTGAGTTTGATCTTAGGTGCAAATCTCTACATGGACATCTTAGGATGATCATTTTGAAGTCTTTACGTACCAATTATTATCTTCAGAAATCTGCAAACTAAACCTTCTTCCATGGCTCTAACACTTTCCTTCCATCCCAGAAACGCCTTTTTTTTTTTAAATTTATGGAAAGGTTGTGGGGTTGGTGTCCTCGGTGTCTGCGGGGCTCGGCCAGCGCCAGGCGCCAGGTGGGGGGTGACTTTGTTTTTGCTGCGCTTTGCCGGCTGAGGTTCGCTGCACATGGGAAGCGGTTTGGGTGGAGACGCTGGCAGGGCTCTAGGTCCGCTTTTGGAGATGGAAGTGTTGAGTCTGCTGTGCCCAGGGGCCTTCCTGGATCAGCCACAATCCCGTAAGGCGAGAGGTCCGGGAGGGGTCAGGCGGAGGGTCTCGAAGAGGGTGGCACCTCAGGCTGTCAGCAACGAGGTCCCAGTTAGAGTGCTGAGGGTTGACTCGACTTCCCAGGGCAGCTGGGGACAGGGGAGTGCAGACAACAGGCGGGGGACCTGCCATTTGCCTGGGCTGAGGAGTTGTCAAGGCAGAGGGAGGAGAGTGGGCCGGGGTCAGAGAGGCAAATGCTGTGGAAACCAGGAGGCCAGGATGGCAGGACAGTGCCTCGTGAGATTTAGTAACACCATGGGAGGGATGGGAGGTGACGGGCGTAGAACCCACCCCTGGGCATCAGGGTTCTGTGCTATGGCTCAGCCCAGGGGTCACTGACAGTACAGGGTGTCTTCCACCCTGAGGTGTCTGATAGCACCCCTGTCGTCTCCCCACTTGGTGCTAGTAGTGCTGCCCATGGAGTGACAACCAAAAATGTCTCCAGACATTGCCAAATGTGCCCCCCAGGGACAAAATCACCTCCGGCTAAGAGTTCTTCTCTGCAGTTCAGAGGTCACTGGGGAGACAGGGGAGCCACAGAATAGGAAAATCACAAGGACCTCCACCTGTGTCACCTGTCCACGCTGTTTCTGCCTGGAGATGCCTGCACATCTCCCCTGAGGACTTAGGCACGGACGGGAGGGCAGGGCTGACCCAGCACACAGGGCTCCGCCAGCTGGCTGGTCCCTGTTTCTACTGCAACTTGGCGTGTCTGTATTTTTGATTGTGCGTTTTTATATCCCAGGTGTTTACTCAGGTATTTCATATTCTGGGAACTTGATTTTTAAACGGTTGCCCTGCATTCCATCACCTGGTGGAGCGCTGCTTGATTTAACCTTTCCCTCTTTATCAAGTCTGGTTTACATTGGGAAATGTCAGGAGGCATCAGCAGAGACCCTTTCTGGTGGAGGAGGACATGGTGGTGAGACTTTTATCTGCCCAGGTTAATGGTGCCTCCCGGCTGAGGAGCCTGGCAGGGAAGGGCGTGAGGCTGGACCTTGCTGGGGTTGGGTCTCAGCTGGCTTTCAGCAGGGGCTCAGTTACTTTGGAGCTGCCCGAGGGCATCAGTTAATTATTTGCTGGGTGGGTGGATGGGTGAGTGGCGTAGGCAATCCACCTCCTCTTGGTTTCCACACAGTCACCTCCAGAGGGGACAAGAATGCAGCACTGGCTTCAACTCTGAAAAGCAAGCATTAAGAAGAGTGGCAGCAGCCTTGTAAGGGCTGTGGGTGCCCTTGGCCTGCAGCTCTGCAAGTGTCACCTCGCTTGGCCTGGGTACCCCAGGAGACAGCTCAGGCTGGGGGGCTAACTCCTGGGTGACATGTGGCCTTGTCTTGCCACTCAGACTCCCCAGGCCTCAGTTTCCCCTCTGTGAAATGAAACCCTGATTCCCTTCCGGGTGGGTGCCTGCTGGGGCCGTGGGCACTATGCAGCGTGCACACCCACTTTCCTTGTCATCTGATGGTCCTCCGGGATCATTGCTCTGGCCATGTCCTGCATGGTCACCACCCACTGCCCCAAGCGCTGGCCTGGGCTGCACTCTGTGGGCAGGTTGGGGGTGCTACGATCTGCACGGTAACCAGCACAGGCTTGGACGTCAGATCACCCAGGCTTGAATCTCTGATGAGCATCTGGTAACTGTGCTGCCCTGAGTAAGTGGCTACACCTCTCTGAGCCAGCTTCTCCTCTTTTGTTGAGTGCAGGTGACCTGCGTCTTTTGAGAGGTGAGGGGATGTGGTGAGACCATACAGGATGGACTCTTTGCACAGGGCTTGGCCAGTGAAAAGGCTCAGCAAGCGTTGACTTTTATTATTATCGTCATTAAACTTTGGCTGTGAAAGAACAAGCACAGTAACGTTTGCCTCGCAGAACGGAGAGACTTAAGGTTTTTAAGAAACAATCATCATAACAATAAGCCACCGCCCAGCCTCCTTCTAAGCACAGTGCACGGTGTACGTGCTACCTAATCTGACTCCTCAGGACAGCCCTCGACAGCCCTCAGAGTAAGCTGCCGTTTCACAGCCCAGACTCTAAGCACAGACACGTTTAGTAACTTAGGGAAGGTCACACACGACTCTAAGTGGCCTGGCCCTGGAGCTGTGCTCCCGGAACCGGAACCGTCCTGGGATGGTAGAGGCCCTTGGCTGGCATCCGAGGGTCCGCTTCACAGAGAAGAGCTTTTGTGGCTGCTGCAGAGCCCTGGGGAATGCAGTTCCCAGGTTGAGGACCAGCGACGCCCCTGGGTGGGTGGCTGGCCCCCCTCAGCTCTGACACAGGAGCCGGCTGGAGCTGCAGGACGGGGCCTGCTCTTCTGACCCCGAGGGCTCCCCTCCCCGCCTGCCGCCGCCCGCAGGGGGAATCCCTGTTGCTCAACTTCTTTTTCCAAAATGCATCCAGGCGCCCATCGCCATGGACACGCTGGCCAGCGAGGGCGCTTCGGGCGGGTGGAACAGCCCGAGTTTTCCAAGGCCGGGGAATCCCAGCTGTTCTTCACATTAAGGCAAGGTGACAGCCTCCGGGCTAATCTTAGCCCCTGTTTGGTCATCGGCACCACCAGCTCCAATGTTCTTTTTATAGCCATCAACTGAGATGGGCTTGGCGTTCCCACTCCAGCGAGATGGCAAGCTCAGGGCGGAAAGCAGGAGAGGGCAGCGGGCTGCAGGGGCAGCCCGGCACGGTGTTTTGGAAAACGGCGTCTTATTTATAGCAGCAGCAATGACGATGGCTATCATGCTGTTTTTATTCCTATTTTTAATTATTTTCATGGCTTGCTTGTGGGGTCCGGCCCTTGCCCTCAGCTTTCCCGGCTTGCCCCTTGGCTTCAGTAGATGCCCATCTTCGTTCTTCTCTCCCCCCACACCCACACTCATTTCTGTTTCAGGACCTTTGCTTCGGCTGTTTGCTCGTAGAAGTTCTCCCACTGTTTGTTTCTTTTTTGGTACAAGGGATTGACCCCAGGGGCGCTTAACCACTGAGCCACGTCCCCAGCTCTTTTTATATTTATTTTGAGACAGGGTCTCACTAAGGTGATCAGAGCCTCACCAAGTTGCTGAGGCTGGCCTTGAACTTGTGATCCTCCCGCCTCAGCCTCCTGAGCTGCTGCACCCGGCCTTTCCACTGTTTCTTTACAAAGCTGCTGACTTCTGCTGCTTCAAGTCCAGGAGTTCCTCTGGTCCATCCATTCTCAGGTGCTTTACCACCCCTGCCCCTGTCACCTGCCCTGTCACCCTCTCGGTTCTCTGGCAGCCTTAATGCCACTGCAGCCACCTTGTCTATCAGCTCATTTGCTGTTCCGTCTCCCACACTAGGCTCTGAGTTCCCTGAGAGCGGGGATTTGGCCCTTGGTGCTGTGTCCTCACTGTCTGGAACAGCTCCTGCACATAGTAGGTGCACGTTCACAGTGTTCAATGAAGAAAACATCGCTTTCACAGTCACTCCAGCTGGGACAGGCAGGCAGCATCTTCCCCACTTTACGCACGAGGTGACTGAGGGTGACCAAGGGCAGGCGGGAGTCCCAGGACAGCCCACAGCTGGGGACAAAGCCCCCAAGCAGCACTGAGCTCAACGCTGGCGTGGTTTTCTTGGTCATGTCGAAGAGAAGCCCCTCAGAACAATTAGGATGTTTTTATTCACCACTCTCAGTAATTGCCGAAACACAATTTAATGTCCTCTGAAATGTGAGAAATGCAGAACTCTGCGGCCCAGTGCATGCAGGCAGGCCAGGTCACTGCTGACTTCAGAGGGAACCCTGACCCCTGGGCCTCAGGCGGAGTCTGGGGTCTCAGCAAAACACGGCAAAACAGGAAAAAATCTAAGGGCACAAACATACAAGTGATGTGGCAGCAGCAACAGGGTTGCCATGGCGTCCAGCGACTCGCCTCCTGGGTGGGATCCAATGTTTGGAAGGTTCCTCCGCGTGACACAGGGGTCTGGAATGTTTCGGCTCATGCAGGTCCCCAGCCCCTGCCAAGCAGCTCCCCGGCTCTCTGTGTCCTGCGGGGGCGTCGGCTGGAACGCAGCCGGCGCTGGATTACTCAGCCTCGAAACTTGAATTGTTTGAAGGGGGTTTTGTTTTGCTGGACTGTTCTCTTGGAGCAGCCTGATGGCAGAAGCTCCCATCACCTGTCGAGAGGGCAAATTGATTTTTTAGAAAGGAGGCGTGGGTGGTGGAATTCCCTCTCTCCCACTGAGTCACCAAGTCCTGACATGAGTCATTTTATTACTTGGAGGTTCCCAAAGGTTGTATTTTGAGCTCTGTTTAATAAATAGAAATGCTTGTGCTTAAAATATATCCTTAAAATTTTTTTTTGCTAAGTAAGTGTTTTTCCACCGATCAGTCTCCTGGGAGTGTTGGACGTGGCTTCAAGTGGACCCCTCCCCACAACCTGTTTCTCTCCCTGCCTTCAGTGTCACTAGGTGGTCTTTGGAATAATAGCCCTGGGATGGAGTCTCTGGTTGGGTTCTCTCTGGGAAATGTCAGCCTCCAGGCTGGGCGGGGGCATGACTAAGGCGCCCGGGGACCTTTGCCCTGTGAATCACACCACAGTGTCATCAGCCTCCTGAGCCCCGCTTACAGCTTGGCAGGGGCATGGAGCCTTCCTCCAGATACAGAGGCCAGCCTGCAGCTCTGCAGCCCCCTCAAGATAGAAAAGATGGTCTTGTGATCAGAGAGCAAGAAGCATCTGGCCATCTTGTGCCTCCTTGCATGCAAGATCGGACATGCAAGTGATGTACCTTGCAGTGCAGCTTTGAAAGAGGCCACAGAGAAGTGGGTTTTCTAATTCGCTCAGGTCTGAGCATTTCCACCATCGGATGTCATTCTTAGTACAAGCAGAAGCCTTTGTGTGATTTCCAGGCAGCAGGTTGGGCTTTGGAACTTCCAACAGACTTGGCCTGAAGCTTGTGTACCTGGGGACTGAGATCCCCCTCTCTAAAATGGGGAGGGTGGTGTTTGAGTAATAAGAGATCAAGGAATCAAAAATGTCAGGCACATAGTAGGTGCTCAGAACGGTCAGCTGACCTTTGGTGTGCCTTCCGGAAGCTCAGTTTATTCTACATGGGGTCCAAAAGAGAGGGCCAGGTCGGCTTCCTGAGGGGGCAGAGTTGCTTCGTGCTCAGTCTCCTGGAGTCAAGGCATGACGGAGCCGGAGGGACTTCATGGGCGGCCGGCTGCCTCCTTCCCCCATTTTTCAGATGGGGAAGCTGAGTCACACCGTGTGGTTGAGACTTCCTTGAGGTGAGAGAGTTCCTCAGTGGAGGGCGGAGCTCCAAGCCCCAGTTTGGTGGTTCCCAGAGCCACTGGCTGCTGCAGGCGGGGGTCAGCTGTAGATGGCGGCTGGCAGGAGCAGAGTGTGGGTGCAGGAGGAGCTGGGGATGACCGGCCTCCTGACCTTGACCAGGCGTGGTCTTTCTGCCTTACCCTGCTCACCCAGTCCCCAGCGCTTCCATACCCATCCCGGGCATCTTTTGAGCACTACTATGTGCAGGACTGTGCCAGGAATATGCCATGTGACGTGCAGTCCCTGCCCTCAAACTTCTTCACAAGCAGAAGAGAAAAGGTGCGACGTGGAAATGGTGAATCCTGGTCATAGAGAGACAGCAGAGGGCCTGGATTTGGGGAGATCAGGATGCCCAGTTAAATCGGAACCTCGGGCAAGCAGCGAGGTGTTTTCAAAAGAGCACGTCCCAAGCAGCAGCAGCAGCATGCATCTGAGATGTCGTCCCCGTTCTGTGCGGTTCGCGTTTAACTAGGCCGCCTGTATTTTTTATTGGTGAGATTTGCAACCTCAGTGGAGTCAGGGAGGAACTTTCCCAGAGGACCAGCTTCAATCAGGGCTCTGAAGGCAGGAAAGAAATGGCTGTTGGGGGACAGGGTTGAGAAGAAGAATCTGCCAGGACCGAGGGGTAGCATGAGGATGAACTTGGGTGCTTGAGGCCCTGGCCCATCATGGAGGGCTGTGAGATACCAGCCAAGCCCAGAGAGGTTGCTGGGGCAGACGGCTGTGCTGGGCCTGTGGGCACAAGGAGGAGTGTGGTTTCATTCCCAAAGCAGTGGGTGGTTGCTAGAGTGTGGAAGTGTGGGGGCGTGGACATGATCTGGTTTGCATTTTAGGACTGCTCCAGAGATCCCCACATGAAACAGACTTGAGGGGAGCTTACCAGTGTCGTTGGGAGGTGGGTGAGCTGCTGCTCCACTTGTGGGGGATGGAGCTGGTCGGGGTGGGGCCACATGGCAAGAGTGGGACAGGAGAGAGGTGCAGTGCTGGGACTCCAGCAATGGTGTCCCCAGATCTCAGGAACTCCATGGGGCAGCGTTCCCATCCCAGACGGCTGAGGGGTGCTCCTGATGCCCCAAGCCGTGCTTCTAGGGAGGACACGCTTTTTTGCTTGTTAGCCGTCCTGAAGAGCAGACCCAAATGACTTCAGCTGTCTTTATTTAGCTAATTTTCAAAAAGCAGAGTCAGGCCTGGGAAGTATCAGGCATGGTTTCCTAATGCAAGCTGACACTTTGACTTCCTCCCCGTGTCCTTGAGCCCAGTGGCATACTCACAGCCCAAGTGCGGACACGTCTGCCTCCGTCCTCCCGAGCTCGCTCGCCCTCCTATGCGTGCTGACACGCGGGACACCCAGGCTGACCGCTAAGACTCCAGCCCCGCCCTGGCCAGGCCTCCTGCTTCCTGTGCCATCCTGGCGCCATGAGGTGCCGCGGAAAGGGACCAACTGAGCTTCGGGCCATCTCAGCAAAGTGGCTTCTTCTAGAGCTGGCCCTGCAGTGATGCTAGGTGGAGACTGGGGGGTTGGTGGGTTGATGCCCCCACTCTGGTTTTTCTTTGTCTTGCAGTGTCTCCTCAAGACCCAGCCGCTTTGCCCAAAGCTGTTGGCTCCGCTCTCTTCCGCTCTAAGACTTGGGCTGTTTCCACACTGGCTGGCGGTCCCTGTTAACTTAGGAAGGGGAGGTCTGCATGCACGTCTGCTCTAGTGGCCCCGGTCATTTCTTTCATCTGAGACCAGTGCTGTATAAGCTTTCTGGTCCCCCCCCACCCCCGGTGCTGTGCCACATGCTCAGTTCTACCGGGAGCCCTGGATGGTGGTAGGCTTGGGAGGCAGGTGGCACAGACCTGCTGGTCCGTAGCACCGACTGCTGCCGGGGCCAAGTCGTTCTGACTGTGTGATTCCTGGCCTTCACCTGTTTCTTCCTCATCAGTTGATTAGCGTAAGGGACTCTTCCAGAAGGGCTCAGCAGTTCCTCTCTCAAGCCAGTTTACTGCAAAGGCGTGTGGTCAGATGTTTCCTGAGCTCTGACTTTGAGCCTTGCTGGGGATACTGAGAAAGGGCGTTCATTTATTGAGCCAGGGTTTAAGGAGCAGCTATTATATAGGCCAGATGCTCGGGTGATGGGGATAAGGTAGAGAATAAAGAAGGGGGAGTTCAGAACCTGGAGTGGAGTAGGTAGCTAACATGATGTCTGACAGTGGGCGAGAAGTAGAAAATGAGAGGTGGATGCTTCAGGGTACCTCTCCAGCTGGCCTGCAGGATGGGGATGGGCTGAGAGAGCAGGAGGCAGCAACAGCAAGGCCCAGGGTGCGGAGCAGAGACACAGCAGGCCCAGTGGCTAAACCAGGTGGGGAAGGGAAGCTGGGTGGCAGGGCAGGGTGCCCGTTCCAGCAAAGGCGAGGAGTCTCCGCTCCTCTGTGGAGCCCTGGTGGGACGTCAGGACTTCCCTCCCAGTCTGAGGACTCCGCAAGGGCAGGAAGCTGTGCAACGCTCCTCCTTGGCCCCCACAGCCTGCGTAGGGCCTGCTGAACTGGGGCAGCCTCTTCCACACTGGTGGTCCGTGCCTGGCCTCCATGCAGACTGGGCCCCCAGGTGTCCCGGAGGTAGGCAGGTGGACAGGTGGTAACGGGTTATACAGTTAGCAGTAACAAAGAGCCCAAATGATAACAGACAAACGAAGCCACCCACAATTCTCCATGCTTCTTGAATCCCTGACGGAGGACGTTCAGGGGTTGTCCCCCAGCTGGCAGAGCCCCACGCAGGTCCTGCGTGCCCATGTGTTTACCCGCTCACAGGGAGGCCCCACGCTGGTCTGCTGCACCTAAGCCAGTCTGCTTTTGGTGTAAGAAATATTTCCAGGTCAGCAATTGTAGGGCTGCCTTATTTTGCAGACTCCCTGGCCACCTGACACCTAACAGACTTGATATTCTTGAACAATTATAGGCCCCTCTGATTGATTCAGCGGTCGCCTGTCAGTGAATACTTTCTGTGGCCATTCTAGATATTTGTAATACGTAAATCTAATGTTCCCACTTTTCTAATGAAAAATTATGACAGCCACCAGAGCACACGGGTCAGGATGGCTGCCGATTCATTTCCCCTAGAGTTGGACCAGACTCCAAGTCCTAACTAAATGACAGTGACACCATCCGAGAGCGCTTTACCATCTGCACAGCATTCCATTGAAATATGGACTCACCACAACTCTGAGAAAATAGTAGCCTTACCATTTTGCCTTTGAGAAAACTGAGGTACAAAGAAATTTGGCTGCCAAGGGCCACACGGGCAGAAAATGGTGACATTAGGACTTGAACCTGGACACAGTGACTTCAGGCTGAGTGTTTATTTTGAATTCTGATACCTGAGGATGAGGTGAGCATGTCCTGCACTGATACCCCAGGACTTCTATACCAGGGGACGATGGTGGGAGCACAGCCCAGGAAAGTGGCCTTGGGACATTTTGTGAACCACACAGATCCCTTAGAGACACAGTTCCCCTCCCCGAGTCTTCCTCGATGTGCAGATGTAAATGGAGAAGGCGGCCGGTGTCAGCTTTCGCTTCCTCTGGGGACTTGTTCAGAACTGAGTGCTGGCCTGTTTGAGCTGGTGGCAGGGCAGGGTGACCTGCCTTGGAGCGTCTGATCAGATGGTGCAGAAGGCAAGCCCCCCCGGAAAACTGTGGTCCAGGTCCCTGCCCCCTTTCTACCAATGCTGACTCTCTTTTAACATCGAGGTAAAGGTGAAAAAAAGACTTGATTGTGAAAGCAGAGGTCCCTCTCATGTCCCATGGTAAATTCCCTGCAGCCCACACCCGCAGTCAGAGGTGTTGGTAAGTGCATTTGGAGGATGTTTATTGGATTCTGATCTCTCAGTATTAACATATGGAGGAATGTTTGCAAAAGAGTGATAAAGAAGTCAGTGGTTAAGTTACCTGAGGCCACCAGTTGTGATGGTCACCCTCAGTGATAGGAGTGGCAAGGCTTGGTGACATGAGGCCTTCATATTTTGGATAAGAGGCGGAGGGAAGTCTAGTGTCTTATCCGAGGTCACACAGGAGGTTGTAGGGAATCAGGGATTTGAGGCTGGCTCCGTCTAGAGTTTAGGGTACCCAAGAATAAGACAGGAGAGCACACTATGGTGATGGAGAGGGGAAGTTGGTGGCTGGCTGCGGGAGGAGGTGTGGCAGAGGCCTGCAGAGAGCACTGGAGTGGGCAGGGAGTCTTCCTGCTCCGTGGCCTGCTTTTCCTCACTCAGACTTGCTGAGCAGTGGGAGGCCTCTGGGTGTGGTGGCCCCTGCCTTGCCATGGGTGTCCTGGGGAAAGGACTAGCGCCCTGTAGAGGGTACCTTGGCAGAGGAGCCACATGGGCCTTGTTGGTGGACACCGTGCAGGCTTTGAGTCTGGCTTCCTCCCTGCAAGCCGTGTGAGCTGGGCTTGCGTGTGTAGGTGTCCTTACCTAACGTGGGGCCGAGGACCGGACCTGACTCCTCGGTGGTGTTTGGGTGGTCAGGTGCACATCTGGGAGGCAGAGGCAGGAGTCAGGGTGTGCAAGGCCTTGAAGGCCACCGCGGTGCTTTGGCAGTGTCCCGGAGACACAGGGCAGGTTTGAGGTCTGCTGAATCTTTGGTGGGCGTGACCTGTAAGGAGCCTACCTCGCAGGGACCTTTCTTGGTGTCTCAGGATCTGGAATCGCTGTTTCAGCCCCGAGTGCTTCACCTTCATTGTTGGGTTTTCCCAGTTACAGCCTGAAGGCTGTGGTTTAGCAACGTCTGCTGCGTATCTTTGCACCAGCTGCTCTTTCCTTGGGCCTCAGTTTCCCCCTGGAGGTGCTGGGCAGGCTTGTTCCTTCATGCACAGGGGACTGGGAGTCCTCAGGTCACTGGTGGATACAGATTGTTCCCAGCAGGCCCACCCAAGATGGGAAAGGGTCTCTGCCAGCGTCACTTTGGCCCCGTGAGAACTCCACTCTGGGATGCCCTTGCCTCCCATGGCTGTTTTGCATTCTCCGTGTTTCATCTGCCCCTTGCTGGTGCAGGTCACGGACAAGGGCTGGACCGTGCTCTGCCGCTGGTGGGGTTCCTCCGACGGCTTTTAGGCTCCTCTCCTCCCTCCGGATGATGAACTCCCAAAGCTGTGCCTTCCGTTCCCAGGGAACGTTGCTTGCATGCAGAAACAACCAAGTTCTGGTGGGGGAAGAGGGTGATGGACCAGGCATTGGTGCATCATTGCTTCCTCTGTGAGTCTCTGACTCCATCTGTGGCTCCGAGCTCACTCTGCAGTGTGTGAGGACACCCTTTTGGCAGGGCACCCACCTGAGTAGCTGCACTCCTGATAGTGATCTCCCCTGAGAAGGGTCGCGGGTCTCTGTTGGGTGCCCTTTGATCTGCCTTTGGCATGGAGATGAGGATTGTCTCTGCCCAGCTCTGCCGAGAGCTTTGCCCATGGAAGGACCAGACCTGAGGACTTCAGTCCAGAGTCCTGTCACCCATCTGTCCAGCCTGGCCTCTTCCCTTTAGCGCTGTGCAACGCTCCGGCTTTGCCTTGGCCCCCTCAGCAGCCTGTGGTGTTTTCAGCGTGTTCAGCCACGAGGTATTGACCTGCGGCATGGTGGGAAGGCAGTGTGGGTGGTACTTGGTCCTTGCTGCAGTACCTCACGCTGCAGGGTGGGGTGAGCTCCTCGCCTCCTCCCTCCCCCTTTCTTCTTGGTTTTTGCACAGTGCTGGGGATGGAACCCAGGGCCTCTGCAAGCTGAGCCCTTCTCCTGGCTCCTCCTCTTCTCTTTTGACATTAGGCTCCCCAGCTTCCTTAGTCATTTCAGGAATTGCACCTCACCGAACTGTGAGCCCAAGGCTCCGGCCTGATGGTTACAAAGGACTCTAGCTTGATCCTTGCAAGATCTTCTAGGTTGCAGTCATCTTGGGAGCAGCCACAAATCTTTTTGCTCATCATGGTGGTGATGGGGATGTTCTATTCTAGAAGGTTCCAATAACGCTTGCAGCCCAGATTTCTCTGGGTGAGCTTTAGAGCCAAAACCACGTGGATTCGGATCTGAACCATCATGGAAAATGCTAACAGCCATGTTCAAGAAAGGGGCAGGGGGTTCTGCAGTCAAAGGTGGGAGCGTGCCACATACTGCAGCCGTCTGGGGGTCTGTGGGTGAGCTATCGAAGCCCGAGGAGTTCTGTAGTCAAGAAACCCATTTGACTTTGACTCAGCATTTTCCAAACCCTTATTAGCTTGCAGAAATTTTCCCCTGCTCATAAAACCCTTTAATATCCTTCAGAGTCAGTGCTCCACAAACACCCTGGAAACACTAGTGGAAAGGATTTGTTTCAGCTGACAGTGGCCCAGTGGCCCATGTAGGTGGTCAGCAAGGGACGCCTGTGATTTGCAGATGCACGGTTGTGTTTGGCCTAACTTTCTGGCCCCAAACCGGGGAAACAGATTTCTGCTCCTGGAAAGGAGAATTGACTGTTGAGAAAAACCTCTTTAGTAGGTGTCATGACTCACATGAGACCCAGGCTGTCTATTGCCGGAAAGGTGTGGGGTGGGCTCCTGTGTTTCCATGCACCCCGGTGACTCAGGAGCGGGGACCCCATTTAGAATGTCCAAACCACCTGTATTCTCAGACAATGGAGAGGCTCGTTTGGGACAGTCAAGGATCCGTAATGAGGCCCCTGGGACAATTTTGGCATTTGGAGGACCTTTCAGAAATAGCCTCTGGTTGAACAAAGCATATAATCAAGTGTAAGATACAACAATACTTTTTTTTTTTTTTTTTTTTTTTAAGAAAAAAGGAGAAACAGACTTTCAGATACAGAGGAAAACAGATGATGTAGAATTGGAGGATGTCTGATGTTTTTCCTACTTTTTATTGTTGTATGGTTTTTGATTGTCAATATGCCTTCCCTTTGGAAAAAGCAGCATTCACACGTGTAGCTATGTGAACGTGTGTGTACATCACACCCTACTGAAGTGACCCAGGCCGAGTTTGGGGCCTAAACCTTGGTTTCTAATAGTTCCTTCAGTCTGTCGTTTCTCCTTTCCAGATGGGCAGCAAGTCTGGGAGATGGAAGCCACCGTGGATAAAGACAAGAGCCAGCCCGTAAGCCCTGGGATGCTGAGCCCCGGCCCGGCTTTCCTCCCTCTGTGTTCTCTTTCCTTCTTTCCATCCCTCCTCCCGTCCTTCAGCAGAGTCTCCCACTGTTTTGGACCTGACAGGTACTCATAAGTACATGTTGAATCAATGCGTGAGTTACATATTTATCAGATCCCAGGTCCTCTGATTTGCAGCTATGGTGTATTAATACAGCTGCTGGTTCATCCTGCCTTGCCACAGCCAAAAAGCTAAGTTCCCCTCAAGACAGATTTCATGGATAAACGCAGGACACACGTCCAGACGCCCTGCTGTTAGATGGGCTGGCGGGACATACCTGGGGTCTAGGTGGGAGGCCAGACCCTGCCGCAGCTGAGCCCATGGTGACTCTTTCCTTCCAGAACATGCTTTTTGTTGAGATCCCCGAGTACCGGAACAAGCACATCCGCACATCCGTGAAGGTGAACTTCTACGTCATCAACGGGAAAAGAAAACGAAGCCAACCTCAGCACTTCACCTACCACCCAGGTGAGGTTCCCTCCCTTCCCGCTTGGGGTGAGGCACAGGACTGGGCTGCCTGGGGAGGAGACTCAACCTCTCAGAGCCTCGGTTTTCTCATCTGTCAGATGACAACTTCCTTATAAGAACGAGGGAAAGCAAATGCACACGAAACCTTAGCTCCACGCAGAGCAAACCTGTGGAGTGACATCAGCTGGCATCGAGATTTTCCTTTTGGCAGAGGGAGGGAAGAGGGTAGGACCAGACAGGTATAAGACTGTCTTGGATTTGACTGTCCTAGAGGTCAAAGGTGCGCATGACCTGAAACCTGCGGAACCTTCAGTTGATGCCACTGGGTGGATAACCAGGCCAGGCTCTCAGCACCACAGGCACCTGTTCCCAAGAAAGGCAATAAGGCCATTTTTTCATTCATTCCTTCATTTGTCCCCAAAATTTCTGTGCACAGGGACTGCTCTTGGCTTATAGACACAGGAGTGAAACAGATGAACCCCCCCACACCTGAAACTGATGCCCAAAGGGGCGGGGATTTCTGCTGATGGAGAAAATGGGTTTATCCATGTGTCGGGTGGTGGTGGGAAGGGCTGCAGGGCAGCGGCCCAGGAATGGCCATGAGAGCAGGATTTTAAAAACTTCCTCAAGCCCTTCTTTGGGAGTAGGCTACAAACTTCTCAGGCCAAGAAAGACCTGTTGGCCACCTGTTCCAGACTGGAAGTCTGTAATCTGGGACCTGCATCACCCGATGTATCAGTCCTGTCCTCTGACCACGGGGCGCCTGGCCTTGGTGAGCTGGACTGTGCATGTGTCCCTGCAAGGACACCGCTGCTCCAGGACCTATGTCACACATGGTCAGGAGCAATGGTCAGGTCACCCAGGTTTCATGGGACCCAAACTGTGGGCAGATGACTTAGCCGTCCCTTTTAACGTAGAGGTTTTTTTCTGTGTTTTGTGGCGCTCTCATTTGTGACGAGGAGGCTTCTCTGGGCCCAGCCTCCGTGCCCAGTCTTGTGGCTGAGCAAGGCCAAGTGAGCCCTCAGGCCCCCAGCTGGGCCAGGGACCCAGATGTTGACCTTTAGTGGCATCTTGAGAAGTGATCTCAGCAGTTGAAGCCAGACCTGCTGTCCTGCTCCCCTCTCCAACCCCCCGCATGGGAGGCCACCCCACACTCTGTCCCCAGCGTGATACCAGTTCATTTCCTCCACTCCTGGCCCCAGGGACACTGTAGAAAGGTGTTGGAGAGAATGGTTCTGGTGTTCATGCTGGGCAGGGAGAGAGGGATGGCAGAGGTGGCAACATGGATAGTGGTAGTCGCAGTGATAGTAATGGCAAGCTCACAGCAGCAAGGTTGGGCTCTGAACACTTCTGTAGAACAGTGGCTGTGCTCTGTACCTCTTATGCAGCCCCCTCCATCCCACTGAGTGGCTACGATCGTTTCCACCAGATAACAGATGGGGAAACTGAGGCCTGGGCTTGTTCCCCCAAAGAACTACAGAGCGGAAGAGGGTGATGGTTGCTATCTGATCATTTCTTCCTCTGGGAAATATCTGAGTGCCAATTAAGAACAGAACTGGACAAACAGCTTCGCTGGGGCAAGTGGACATTCTGGGGGAGGGTGGCCAGATCATAAAGCAGATCAGATGGAGACAGTGTATCAGATGGTGACAATGGTACGAAGGAAAACAGGGACAAGGACAGGGGCTGCTGGGGTTGGGAGAGGAGGGTAGGTTCAGTCTTCAGATGCATCTTGAGCAAGAGTGCTGTTCTTGAGCAGCTGGGCTGGGATGGTCCCAGGCCTGAGTCAGACCCACCAGCCACCTTTTCAGCTTGGAAAGACCCATAGCGTGAGAGCATTGCCAGGGTCGAGTTTCCAGCGTAAGATAACTGATTGCACAGGGGGCCCTTTGCCCTGGACTGATGAGTGTCTGAGCACAACCGTGTGGTCCCGCCCGTTTGGACTCCCAAGGCCGAGTCCCCTTGCCATCTGTCCACATCCGCAGCTCACTGTAAATGCCACAGCCATGTGCTTTCTCTTCTTGCAGTCCCAGCCATCAAGACGGAGCCCACCGATGAGTATGACCCCTCTCTGATCTGCAGCCCTGCCCCTGGGGGCCTGGGGAGCCAGCCTTATTACCCACAGCACCCAATGGTGGCCGAGTCCCCCTCCTGCCTCGTGGCCACCATGGCTCCCTGCCAGCAGTTCCGCTCAGGGCTCTCGTCCCCTGATGCCCGCTACCAGCAGCAGAACCCAGCGGCCGTCCTCTACCAGCGGAGCAAGAGCTTGAGCCCCAGCCTGCTGGGCTACCAGCAGCCAGCCCTCATGGCCGCACCCCTGTCCCTCGCGGACACCCACCGCTCCGTGCTGGTGCACGCCAGCTCCCCAGGCCAGAGCTCGGCCCTGCTCCACTCCTCCCCGGCCAACCAGCAGGCCTCCCCCGTGATCCACTACTCGCCCACCAGCCAGCCGCTGCGCTGCGGGGGCCACCAGGAGTTCCAGCACATCATGTACTGCGAGAACTTCCCGCCCGGCACTGCCCGGCCCGGCCCGCCTCCCGTCAGCCAAGGGCAGAGGCTGAGCCCGGGGGCCTACCCCACAGTCATCCAGCAGCAGAATGCCACAAGCCAAAGAGCCACCAAAAACGGACCCCCAGTCAGTGACCAAAAGGAAGTATTACCGGCGGGAGTGACAATTAAGCAGGAGCAGAACCTGGACCAGACCTACTTGGATGATGGTAAGATGCTCTGCTTCCTCAGTGCCGGTCAGCAAGGCCAGACCCTGTCCCCCTCAGCCCACTGATGGCCCAGGTGTGCTCTCTAGCCTCCATGGGCCTCAGAGTCTCTGTTTAACTCAGGGGCTGAGGAAGATGACTTGTAAGGCTGTATAGCCAGCACCTCCCTGCAGGAGTGGGGGGATGGTGGCAGTTCTGGCTGCGAGAGTGTCCCTTAAGGTCATGAACTGGGTCCATCTAACTGCTTGCAGTCTCTTTGCGATTGCCAGGTTTAGATTGAGGACAGGAAAACAAACAGGGGAAGAAGGCAAACCTCTTGTCGTTCCTGTAGAGGAAAATCCCACTCCACAGCCCTTCTTTGTGTGCGCGGGGGAGGGGTGAAGGAGGAGGGAGGGGAAGGCCACTGAGGGACTCTATGGAAGGAAGCAGGAGCCGGGCCGCTGTGTGTCAGCGGAACACAGGGGCACATTGATAGGGAGGCAGCGGCTTCCGCTGTGGTGGGCACAGCTGATGGGTGGTTGGGCCGGGGAGAAGATGCAAGAAGGCTTTGTGTGGGTCTGAAGGTGCCCGAGCTTGTTGGCACAGGGCCTGGCCGGGGCCTCGTCTTGTTGGGACAGCTGTGTGGTGGCGTTGGTCTGGATCTTGAAGAAGGGTTATCCTGGTCGTTGGCCTCACCCAGATCAGCAAGGTGCAGGTGAAAGACAGAAGACGGGGCAGGCAGAGTAGCCTTCCCTTGGGGTGGGGTGGGGGGCTCCAAAAAAAGGACAGGCAGTAGGAGATTCTTACTAGGAGAAGGAACCCCTGACTGGCTGGCTGCCACCCCCAGCTGGCATGGTTGAGGAACCCTTATCCAAAATCTTTGGGACCCAGGGGTGTTCCAGATTTTGGAATATTTGCTCTTTAAGATTTTACCTGAAT
>PVKS010038107.1:0-18162 GCA_004027875.1 Aplodontia rufa
TTATTTTGTTAAAATCTTGTAAGGTTGTTCAAAAAAAAAAAAAGAATAGATACAAACATTAAACCCTGGGCATTTAAACATTAAAGAGGTCAGGAAGAAGAGAAAAAAAAAACTGCAAAGAAAACTCAAAAGGCACAACCAAGGACATGAAAGGAAAAACCAAGTCTATATGTTTCTCCCTGCTCAATCTGGAATATAGAGGAAGGCTTATGAAATCAATGTGACAAACTCTGACAAGTCACATTAGCTATAAAAAGATTACTTATTTTCCTGATGACTTCACTTGGAAACATAGAAACAAATTCTTAGGGTTTTAGGTCTTAAGTAGTTTTTATCTAGATAATCTCTTGAGCAAACTTAACCAGAAACTACTTAGGAAACATCTCCTATGATTAACAATGTTTTCTTTTAAAAGGGGAAAAGGGAGCATTAGACAGAAACAAAATTAAATAGAACTGAAAACTACAATGTCATACAAGAGCCATTTTGTGAAAGAAAATAACAGAAACTTAATGAATAACATAATAAAAAAATTACCAAAAAGGAAAAAAGTAAGGAACACCTAATTAACCCATTAAGGAAGGATAAAGCTTTTGATTCTCTGAACATTTTAACAAAATTGGCACAGGTACATTAAAATAGGTTGGGAATCACAATTTAGAGCTTAAACATAATTAATTAATGTTAATATTGCTGTATTATAATTATGCTCCAATATAACCATGTAATTATATTATGAATTATATTATTATATGTTACATTTAAGTTTATATAGGTGTTACACATCTGGGATGATGGGACAAAATGGGTTTAAGTTGGGTGCAAGATCTCCAGCTAAGGGAGTCTCTTTCTGATTATAAGATAACTATGAGCATGGGGCAAATGGGCAGAAATGAGCAACTTCATCCTTTCATCCTTCAACAAGCTCCAGGAAACTGTATCTCCTTTGCAGGCAGCTTCAGTTAACAGGACTGCTAATAACCAAAAGGTGGGGAATATCCATAGGCAGACACATCAGTCATCCTGACTTCTCTAAATTTGCCAGGAAAAACACCCAGAATTCCATTAATATAACAGATGATTCCCCCAAATGGAGTTTCCAGACCCTAGGATTTATAGAGATCCTTACAGGGACATCTACAACATGAACACTCCTTTTATAATGAAAATAAGTTATTTGTCTTTCTACTATGCTTAACTCATAGTTAAGCTGGCCTTTTAAAAGGAATCAGAACAGTGAGCCTAGGCTATAATGCTAATCATTTTGTATCCTTCAGGGAAAGAAGGAGTTTGGTACTTTTATTCATGAAAGTCTCCTTTAAAGCAATAAAATGCCCATTAAATGTCCACCCTTTATACATACACACACACACACACACACACACACATACATATATATATTTTTAGTATTCTGGGGGACGGAAAGTACATATAAAGCATACCCGCTAATGTTTTAATCGCATGCTATTGCAATTATGAGCTTCACTATCCACTTTTTTTTTAATTCTCTTTTTCACTTGAAAAAACTGACCAATGAGCAATGGTTATCCAAACCTAAGTACTAAACAGTCTTTGTCACAAATGAAGAGTGAACACTAGGCACAGAGGCATGCAATCATAGTTCCAGCTACTGAGGAAGCGGAGGCAGGAGGATCACTTGAGCACTACAAGGCTATCCTGCGCAACACAGAGAGATCTCAAAGACAACCAAGCAGACAAAACAGCAGCAGAAGAATGAAAAAAGAAACCCAGTGAGACTGCAAAATAAGTAAATAAATGATCGTACCTGTCACCACTGATAAAACTCAAGCTTTCAAGAGAAAATTCGAATTTGGGAAAACTTGAATCCATCACCTTTGAACCTTTAGTTTTACAGCTTCCCAATACAAAAGAACTCTTCCAATAGAAGTAGTGGTTACATTACTGAATGTATTTTTAATGTATAATGTATCAATGTATAATGTATGTGTGTCAACATTTGCAATACTTACATTATTCACTGGACCAGTATTTTCCAAATGAATAAGATAAGGAAATGTCAAAAATCAAGAATGAATAAAAAATCCAACTGAAGTGCAAATGGACCAGTGAATTTCAATGTAATAGAGAATGAAAAGGAAGTGAAGATATAAATTCAAATAGGTATTTTGAAGGTAGTTAGCACTCTTAAATATTTTCATGAAGGATGACAACTAAACCTACTTTACGAGAGCTTTAATAAGAGTTTAAACATTTCTGACCAGTTTTCTTCATAGAAATTAGCATCAAAGTACCTAAACTGGCACCTAAAAAAACCTCACAAAGGTAGGAATACCCTGAAACAGCAGCTCTTAGAAAATAAATACAATCTACTCCAAATTATTACTAATTAACATATGAAAATTCACCTTAATATTCTAGAAAAGTGACTGCCAAATGATTTGTTAGCAAAAGGCTTTTCTTTTAAAAATACACATGGGGGGGGGGGGAAGCACATGGAATCCCAACACAGAAGACAATTAAAAGCATAGTTGTTCTCACCAATTCAATGCTTAGCCTCCCTGTCCCCCAACCCTCCCTAAGTACATGCACATGAAACATCCTATGAAAGCCACTGTCCTAGGCCACCACATGTTCTTAAACCTGCGTATGTTAAAATCAGAATCAGCACCAGTAACATTTTAGTAATAGATTACCAAGTTGCTTATCACAACAAGTAGAACAGAACCTTTGAAAGTGATTGATCTAACATTCTGTATTACTTAAAAGGTCCCCAGATAATTTCTAAAGCTGCCCTGGAAGTTCAATGCCGCTAACTACTCCCATAGGTAACATCCCCAGAATCATTTACTAAAAGGCAATTGGCTTAAAGGCAAACAGCTCCAGCTTAGAAAATGGATCTACTTCGGGGTCTGCCACTCACTAACAAGGTGATCTTTAACATCAATTTCTTCCTCTGAAAAAGGTAAAAAAGTACAAAAG
The DNA here is from genome assembly GCA_004027875.1 of Aplodontia rufa. Lineage (NCBI taxonomy): Eukaryota > Metazoa > Chordata > Mammalia > Rodentia > Aplodontiidae > Aplodontia > Aplodontia rufa. The sequence goes on from PVKS010038107.1 coordinate 2,962, forward strand.
AAAAGTAGGATCATGGGGAGAGCGGCATTCATGAAAATTAAAAAGGATGTTGAATGTGAAAGTCTTACACAGTGTCTGGCATGGTTAGACTGAAAATGGGCTGATGTATTAGGACAGATTAGATAACTGTAGAATATAAACACAGTGACATATAAATACAGTGTTTGGGATTTTTTAGTTCTCAGAGTCCAGAAGACATCTAATAGGCGACTAGACTGTGTCTAGCATTTCAGAATAAATAGCTGGGCTAGAAGAGAGCAACAATTTTAGAAACCATACAATCCTTTCAGGTTCCTCACTATAAGTCACTACTGAGTCAAAGTCAAAGGCCTTGGTATAGGTACGATGATATGAGTCACTTTATAATGATAATCATTAAATTATCTAATTAAATTTTCTTGTTTGACTTCGTAGTCATCAAAAAAAAATCTATTCATAATTTGACTTTTGTGCAAATTTCTTCCTCAGACCAATGTACCAAATAGCCTCACCAAAGGAAGTTATATTTTTTCAGCACAACCTAAATTCTGCAGAAAATTAACCCTAAGCCGCTACTGCACCTATTGTTTCTAAGGACAACTCATCTCTTGCATGTTTTAAATGATACAAGGATACCTTTAACCTTGTGAGGACTGATGATATACTATTGGAAGGACTGAGGAAAAAGTACTAAAATCCTTTTCTGTAGGTTTAATTTTCTATATGGAACTAACTGAAAAGAGCTGATGAAGTGAAATTCTGGTTTATAAGCCTTTTATGACTCTGGTTACAAGAGATTAGTCCAGTGGTCTCTAGGTTCAATGATAAGATATGGTACAGGGACTTGGACTTCACTAACATGTAAGCTGGCTTATCTTGTCACATGTCTATAGGATAATAACCATACTTTAGAGTTGCACAAGTGACAGACTCCTCCCCCAAAACTATTTTTGAAGAATTTATATCCTTCCAATAAATTTGTACTGAAAAGGCAATATTCTGCTTAATATTCAAAATTTCAACAATTTCAGAATTACATTTTATAACATATGCTTAGTGTATTAATCAGAAATATTAAATTCTATAATAAAATACTATAGAAGTCTTTCTAGAACCTATACCTAAAAGAATTTCACCGTGAGTCTTCTTTATTTTAGATCAGGAGAAAAGGCAACAGTTAGAACCAAAAGAACTACATTTAAAACTAATGAACCACTTGAAAAAAAATCCCATTAATAGAAATTTCTGTATTTTTTAAGTTTCCAAATAAAATCTTACACACCTTATTTATGGACAAGAAGGAATGGCATCCCTTTTCGAAATCAGAAACTATACATTTTTTAAAAGCATAAGTCTCATGACTATTCAAAGAGAAAAAAATGTAGATGGTTATTTAAGCTTTCATAATCTAATACTGCAAAGAAGGGGAGGGAAGACATGAGGGAGGGAGGCAACAATTAACCATGGTCATCCCTGAATTAAATGCCTCTGTAAAGTACAATAAAGGTAATAGTGAAAAATACCTCTTCAGAGAGAGTACTCTACTATTGTCAACACTTACAAAAAAAAATTCTGGAAAATAGATTTTAAATGAAGAACACAAGTAAAATTAGCAATGCTGACATAAGAGTCATAAAACAAAGTAACTGGATTCAACCACCACAAAGAAGTGCTGCAAGCGAACCTAAAAGATGCAAAGTAGGTACCAAAAGTTTTAGGATATTAAAAATGAAGACATATTAATTCACTCCTGGTGTAGAAAACAGTAATCTCAGATGTGATATCAAAATTAAAAGTTTATTTGTGGGGCTGAAGGTGTGGCTCAGTGGTTATGACGCTTGCTTGGCATGAGCAAGTACATGGGTTCAAAACCCAACACCCACGTACACAACCAAGTGTCAGAGCAACGAAAGCCATGTGAAAAACTCAATAAAAATTGATCCTCTCTGTCTCTCTCTCTCTCTCTGTCCTTCTCTCTTTAAAAAAAAAAAAAAGTTTATTTGTAGGGGATGGAGTGGTGGCTCAGCAGTTATGGTGCCTGCCGGGCAAGCACGAGGACGCAAGTTCAAACCCCAGCACCATACACCATGAAGTGTGTGAGGAATGAAACACATGAACAATTAAATAAAGATTGCTTCTCTCTCTCTCTCTCTCTCCCCTCTTTCTTTTAAAAAAAAAAAGTTTATTTATGACTTTATTCTACAGTCTGATAGCAGCCCAAATAGGAAATTTAACTGATACTTACTATAGTAGCCATACAATACAGTGTCCTCAATCTGTTTGCTGACATTAGCATTAGCCCATTCCTAGGATAGGAAGGAAACAATAGCAATATTAACATCCACTTGCCTAACAATTGATAGTTTAAGATTTAATTTGACAGAATTTCACTTCTAAAATAATCATTAACTCAAATAAGGTATGGTCTATGTCTTCAATAAGTGAGAGGTAAACAAGTAAACAGTCAAATTTCAATATGCAAATGCATATTGAATAAGATAAATAAGATAAATAAGATAAAATAAGATAACAACACAGTTCTGGGGAACCAAAGGCACTTAATTCAACTGAGGATAAGGAAAGTCTTCCAAAATTATCTAAAATGACAACAGAGGGAGGAGAGTATGTTCTTAGGAAAAAGATACAAAGGAGATGACAGAGGAGAGAAAAAGTAACATACAAGAAGAGTCAGAAAATACTAGAAGATAAACAGAGATTCACTAGAAAAATAAGAGAAAGCAGGTGAGGGAGGGAAAGTAAGGGCATAAGTTTGAGATACTTGTGAGATATAACAAGTATTATGGACTTCACCTGACAGCAATGGAAAATAGTGAAGAATTTAAGCAGACGTTAACAAACGTAATTTGTATTTTACAAATAAGATATATGAGATCATTATTTCTTAAAATACATAAAAGTCCACCTAAAACTCATTTGTATACAAGTGTTCTTTAAATTACCAACCTTATATAAAAGATATAATTAAAATTATCAATAGAAAAAAACTATACACTATTGAGTCAGAAGGGAGGTATAATATCAAGTCATTTTGTTGAATTAATTCTGTGGATGTGAAAAATAAAACCTAGAGAGTCTATTGAACTGGTCACTGATATTAAATAGTAAGGTTAGAATTAGCATGCACATCTTTTTTTAATGAATATTTCAAGGATTCAATTCAGTGTCAACATCCCCTGTCAGTGCCATTAAGGAAATTATTAATGCTTAATTTTCTTAACACACCTTAGGATTATTTTCTTTTTTGCCTACAACCATACTTACCAATAAGCATTATGAATTTATTGCAGATAAATAACTAAATGAATAAAAATGTGGAAAATCCAAACTTGGAAATGCAAAACCTAGACACCAAATGCACAGTAAAAATAGTACTTTCAAACAGCTATAAAAATATAGCTTAATAAGCCAAATAAAAAATTTAACTATATAAAGAAAACTAACCTTTAAACTAAAAAAATCTAAATAAATGGAAAATTACCTGTCCCAACATGAAAGATTTATAAATATCAATTAACTCCAAATTAATTTAAAAATCATATATAACACCAATCAAAACAATAATGTACTGAGCCAGGCATGGTGGCATGTGCCTGCAATCCCAGTTACTTGGGAAGCTGAGGTAGGAAAACTGCTTGAACTCAGAAATTCAGTGACAGCCTGGGCAACATAACAAGACCCTTTCTCTTGAAAAAAAAAAAGAAAAGGAGGGAGGGAAAGAGGGAGAGAACATAGACGAAAAGAAGGGAGGGAGGGAGGGAGAGAGAAAGATATGTTGATTCTTAAAGTCATCTGAAAAAGATAGGTAAACCCTAGGAAATAATTTGAAAAAGACCAACAATAAGAAATTATTGTTGTTCCCAATTACATGGGACGTAATAACATGAAAATGTATTATTAAAACATTTTACCTACCTAACTGGCGTAAGAGAAAACGTTAATAATATGAAATAGTGGTAAAAATGTGGAGTTGAAAGCATCTCTTTTGCATTGATAGGAGAAATCTATAACCTAGATACTTCTTATTGAATCTACCATAAAAATATTCACCAGGAGGTAATATTTACACATTTTATACACATTTTATATTATTTTGTTAAAATCGTGTAAGGTTGTTCAAAAAATAATAAAAAAAAAAAAAAAGAAAAAGAAAAAAAAATATTCACCAGTTAAGGTAGATTTCAGTACACAATGTTTTTTAAAATAGTACTGGCTAATGAATGTACTTGGGATTCTTACTGATTTACCTGTCAATACGGTAGCCCAAAAAGGGTCTCCCTTTCCCACACAAGAGAAATAACACTGAATTTCAACTACTCCTGGAACAAAGGAGCCCCAAGTCTTCAGTTGAGCAATGAAAATGTCTTAGCATCCCATGAACAGCTTGAACCTACTCAACTCGAACTACTTGACACTCAAGTCCTAAGTGTTCATCTACCTGAAAGACAATTCTACCTGAAGAAAACAGAAGACAGTTGAAGTACTGAAGTATCTGAACTTTGGGAGAACTAATCTCTTACATAACATCAAGTTACACATGAATACAAGCACTTGCTTATCCTTATCCCAATAAATGAAAGCTTGCACCAAGTGATAATTATTGGTTTTTGCTTAAAAGCTCTTTGCCCAAACATATTCAGTGTAGTGTTATTTAGAACATTTTTAAAAGAAAACCGGAGACAATCTAAATGCCCAGGGGAAAGATGGTAAAACATATTATCGTTTATTCATAAAACAGACTACCACACAGACATTTAAAAAAAAATGAGACCTATAAAAACTGGCATAGATAGATACACATGAAGTACTTCTGAGTACAGGAACAGAGCATGCTGCTACCAATAGTTTAAAAAGAAAAAAGAAAGAATGCATAGTGCTTACCCTGGAATGGGAAAGCACTGAGGAGAATTCTATGCAAGGATTAGAATTTTTCCCTCAGTGATTTAAAGTATCCAAATGCATATGAACATAATAACCAAAGCTTCAGCTCCTAAGAGTTGTGCTTCTTTAGTGACTGCTTATGCATCAAATTAGAAGTTTAAAAAGATTTTTGATGAACATGATCAAATTAGGACTAATATATCAATGGGCATGGAGATATTACAGCTTTTTTACTTGTTACATGTTATGCAAAGTCTCTAAACCTTTCCAACACAGCCCCAGGAGGTAGTAATGTCCTCAATAAGATACACTTTAAAAAGTCAAACTTTAAAATTGGACAAGAGCTCAATCTGGGGCAGCGGGGAGGTAGGAGGACTGAAAGTAGAAAGTTTGAAGGTAATTTATAGCCATAAAATCATTCAAATTTAACATCTTTTTTTCCTACAAGGTTCTTCTGTCTAATTCTTGAGGCAATAAAGAGTAAAACTGTTACTATTTTAAAGCTACAAATATGTGTAAAATATACAACATTACTCAAGTACTATTAGTGTATTTGGCTTTTATGCACTGCCTTGCTTCCAAAGTATTTGATATACTGTCAAGACAGCTTACTTTATTAAACCTTCCTTGTTTTACATTTGGAGAACTGTTATGGCCTTGATATGTTTTATAAACTATTGCCTCCCAAAGTAGAAGCAAAAAGAAACTTCAATCACTTAAGACCCAAAAGAATGTAAGACAAACTAATACTAAATAGAGACTATTAAAGAAGAATGTTTCAGATGAAAGGAAAACGATATGAATTCCACTGGACAAAAATGCAGTGAGGTCATATGTAAATTCCCTTTCCTATCCTTCAAGATGACTTTCTGAAACCTGGTGTCCAACCTAAAACTCCAACATAACTGCTCTCTTTTACCTGATAACCTTACCTTAGAGTAAGAAGTACGAAGAAAAGCAGAAGACAAAACCAAAAATGTGTTTCAGGACTAGTTAATGATAGCTTTTTTGAGTGTTGTTGAAAGGTGAAGTGAGAGGAACAAAGTGATAGCTGGATTTGGTCACTGGTGATCATGAATAATTTTAGCATAACAGTTGGAGTAGGTTAAATACGGACAGTGAGTTGAGGCAGTATTAAAGGGAAGAGTGTCAACTTTTCAGGAAATTTTATCCCCTAGGAAAGGGACAGATGGGTCTGTATTTTTATTTGTGATGTTAATGTGATCTCATTGAGTTTAATGGGAATTACTAGAGTTTGTAAACTTTAAAATTCGGTAGAACAGGAGAAATCTTTTAGAGAGAGGGAGTCATTGCAGGTATCTGGGGATACTGAGTAGTGAGAGAAGACAACACTGGAGTACAAAAAATTGGGTATAAATAGGGGTATGGACACTTCAAAGGAAGGAAGGCCTAGAATTTGAATACAGGTGGAGGTAAGGTTTTAGATTTAGTAGTAAGTTGAATGGGCTCCTGTCTTTTGCCTTCAAATTCTTTTAGAGACTTTTAAGTCTGTGGTTCTCCACCACTGATATTTCCTGCTGCATAATTCTTTGTTGTGTGTGGGGGGTCTTCCAAAGCATTGCAGATATCTACTTAATTAGATGCCTATAGGGGCTGGAGCAGTGACTCTGCGGTTACAGCGCTTTCAGTACACAATATTGGGGATTGAACCCAGGGCCTTCCGTATGCTAAGCAGCACTCTACCACTAAACTGCACAACATACCCCACCCCTACACTCTACAGTTTTTAAATAAAAAGAATATTCAGACATTCTTAAAATGTCAAAATGTTTTATCCAAGAAGCATAGTCATTTACATACTTGTAGGAAATCAAACATTTTAATGGCATTTAATTCTAAAATGAAACATTTTTCAGAGGAATAGCCTCATAGTATTAATATCGACCATTTAATTACTTGTGTCCAAAATTATTGTATTACTTCTTACCCAATAATAATAAGCAGAAATTTTAAGGCTTCCACTAAAAATGATCATTTTGTCTTAAAATAATATTTCAGCTGAAAATATAAAATGTAAATTAAGTTTAAATGAAAACAATAACAACAATAAGCTCATTGGTAGAAATCCTATTTATAGAGCTAGTTCAAAGTATCTCAGACTTAAGAAGACATCATCCCCCCAAAAAACTTATGAAACAAGAACTCTAAGCTAGATTACAGAACTTCAAATTCAAGTTACAACTCTTACAAACTAAACTGGCTTTTCATTCATAAAACTATGGATAATCTTATCTGTGTCATAGTGTTCTCTGAGGGATCAAAGCATGTTAATACACGTAAACCACTTAAAATAGGGACTGATGCATAGTAAATACTCAACAAATGTTAGTTACTTTCTTCCTAACACTGCATGGTCACATATTAAAGTAATCAATTAATACTTGATAAATGGGTGACTGATCTACAGGAAAAAAAAAAACAGCTTTCACAATAATAAGAATATATCTAAACCAGGCTGTAAAAATATTATCAAATTATTTCAGCCATTTGGATCACATTCAGGAGTTATTAAGGTTCCATATATTACTGAGATAAGGAAATAACACTATTTTATTCAAATAAGTATGCTGTGCTCGATACTGGGTTTATAACAAATAATTCAGTTCCTGTCTCATAGAAGTTTAAGCTGATAAGAAGCAAAAGTAATTTGCATAACTAAAGAAAATTTCTGTTGGAAATCTTCCAGTCCACATCATCAATTTTAAAATGAGGAACCTAATAATCAGAAAAGTTACATGATTTGTCTAGAGCTAGACAGTTAAGAGTCAAGACCAGAACTCCACTCTTAGAATTCCTGAGCTAGTGGTGGTCTTCTGACTATATTATATTGACTACAAATACTCAATACAAAATAGAGATTAAAGTCCTGATCCGCTAAAACAAAAAGCCATTTCAATATATTTTATTGCAATAATACAAATCAAATAAAATAAACTTCAAAGGAGTTATGAGAGGCACAAAAATAAAGCCTACTATGATTTCTTAAAATATTTTCAGATTAACAAAAAGCATTCCTCACAGTTGCAGGGTTGGTGAGTTAATGGTTCTTATGTCAATTAACAGTTTGCTTCTAGTTTACCATGTTGCATTCTTAGCCTCTATGCTGCACTGATATTCTTATTTATTCACAGATACAAAAAAGGAAACACAAAATATCAGTATATTTTAATTTGATTTAATTGCTTAGAACTTGAAAGAAAAAAATTACATAGTTTAATACTTACCTTAAATGTACCATTTTGATTTTTCATGTAAGAAACCAAAAATATATCCACTGGTAGAAGAGCTGATGTGATAAGCGCAATTGCTAGAGAAAAAATTGCCGTTATGGTGGAGACAACTTCACTTTCTCGTTGACTTTGGTATTTACGAACATATATCCAGCAAAACGCTAAAATAGCCTGAAACAGAACAAAAAGAATGTTTGTTACTACCCTATGCATTTTCCAACACTGACTTTGTAAGTATTTTTTAAATATTTCCAGTAGGAAACTTTATATAATGTGAAAGTTCTTCTATGAGTATAAGGAAAACTCACAACTTGCCTTTATAAACTTATTCAAGATTTACATTTTCAAAGCCTATTTCATGACTGTTGTACAATTGTGCTTCAATGCTAACACACACACATTATTAATAACAGCACTCAGTTACCTATGTCCTTACAAAACAGAATGTAACCATTAATGGTTACATACCATGTCTTAATTATAACTAGCTTTGAATCCCTTTTCCCTGTAGATTTTTCCAACCTAAAAGAAATATAACTAGAAATTTCTATCCTTGGCTTATTCCTGAAGCATCTTAGAATATAACCTGGATTGAAATTAACTTCTGCCTTATTATGGCAGTTCAAAAGATTCAACTAAAGATTAACTGGCAGTAATTACCATGCGATTATTATAATTCATATTTTAAAGGGCATAAAACAAAGTCATCACTGAAAATAGACTCATGTGTAAAGCAAGTAAGAAAATGTACACCCAGAGATACTCAAGCGGACATCTCTAAGAAAACAGATACTCTTAAAAGTTACCTAGTCCATTCTAGCAACTGAATCACCATAGGGATTCTCCATTTTTACAGAGCACCAGAATCAAGTGCAGAGCTTGTTAAAGCACAGAATGCTGGTCCCCAACCCCAGAGTGATTTCATATTCAAGAGGTCTGGGGAAGGGCCTAAAAATCTGCATTAGTGATGCTGCTGTTACTGGACCAGGGATTATATTTTGAGTCAATTACATTAATCGTAGAGGTTTACAGACATATATTAAATCAAAGGTTCTCAGCCTTGATTATGAGTTAGAATCATCTGGGTAATTTTAAAATATCTTTTGGAACTAAACAGATATTTCTCAAAAGAAGAAATAAAAATGGCCAGCAAATATATGAAAAAAATGTTCAATATCTCTAGCAATCAGGGAAATGCAAATCAAAGCTACACTAAGATTTTATCTCACTCCAGTCAGGCAATTATCAAGAACATAAACAATAAATGTTGGTGTGGATGTGAGGGAAACGTATACTCGGACGTTGCTGGTGGGAGTGCAGTTTGGTACAGCCACTCTGGAAAACAATATGGAGAGTTCTCAAAAGACTAGGAACTGAACCACCATATGACCCAGCTATCCCACCCCTTGGTATTTACACAAAAACAACTAAAATTAGCATACATAGCAACAAAGTCACTACAATGTTTATGGCAGCACAATTCACAAGCCAAATTATGGAATCAGCCCAGATGCTCATGAGTAGATGAATGGATTAAGAAATTATGATACACACACACACAAAACGGAATTTTACTGAGCCATAAAGAATGAAATTATGGCATTTGCTGGTAAATGGATGGAAATGGAGAATATCATGCTAAGTGAAATAAGCCAGCCTCAGAAAATTGTGGGTTAAATGTTTTCTCTCGTACACGGACGGCAGGGCAGGTGGAGGATCAGATTATATAATAAAGATATAGGTGAAATTAATAGAGAATGAAGAGATTGAAAAAGAGAGAGGAGAGCTGAAGCAGTGGCTCAGCAGGTGGAGCACTTGCCTGGAATGCACAACGACCTGGGTTCAAATTCCAGCACCACATACACAAGTAAGTGTCAGAGAAACAAAGACCAAATGGAAAAGTAAATAAAAATTGTTTCTCTCTCTCTTTCTTTCTCTCTCTCTCATTCTCTCCCTTTTTCTTTAAAAAAAAGAAGAAAGGAAGGGGAAGGGGAGGAAATGAGGAATGACTTTTTAAAAATTATGCCACAAGCTATAAAAATATATAAACATACCACAGTGAATTTCACCTTAATGTATAAGTAGAAAAAAATCAAAACCAAATTAGGTAAATGAACAAAAAGAAGATCTGTAGAATAGGGGAAGAAGAATGGGAGGCAGGAAGAGAGGAGAAAAAGAGGACAGGAAAATGAACTGACATCAAATTGCATGCATATACATAATTTGTAGAGATGAACCCAACTATTACTTATAACTACAATGTTCTAATAAAAAAAACTTAATATAAACAAATAAAATACCTTTTGCCCGCACCCCCACTCCCCATCAAGTCAATTTGGTCGCTCTAGGCATCAGTACTTTAAATGACTTAGGATTCCAATTTGAGCCAAACTTGAGAATCATTGTTATAAAGTTGTAAGAGTTCTGGGGCAAAACCCTTGTTTTATCCTTTCAATCTTATTTTCTAGGCATCCCAGTTAGGAAACCTGAACGGAATTAATAAAACCATCTAAATCATTTTACCACAATCAAAAAGAACAGTTTCCTCACCCCAGAAAATTTCCCTTTGTCCCTTTGTAGTTAACCACTCTCTTTACCCCTAGCACCTGACACCACTATGTCATCTGCCTCTATAATTTGTCTTTTCTAGAATGTCATTATATACTCATATGGTATTCTGTCATTTGAGTTTGGCTTCTTTCAGTTGACATAATGCATTTGAAATCCAACCAAGGTGTGTGTCATTCCTTCATATTGATGTCATTTCAACTGGTGACAGAATAACAGTAAAAAAAAAAAAAAAAAAAAATAGGTGAGACAAGATTTAAGACTTTGGAACCTACATAATGGTGAAAAACACAAAACTCTCTTAACAATTAAGGAAAGATTTTAAAATAATCCCCAACTGCTCCCAAAAGATTCTGATTTAACTGGTCTGGGTACTGAGATTTTAAAAACTCCCTAGGTGGTTTTAATGAAAAGGCTGAAAACCAATGAATCAGGGGAAGGAATGAGAATAAAGGAGTACTTATTAAACTAATAAGGATACATACTGGGATACTGTTAAACAGAAAAATTCTGATTCAGTTGGTTTGGGGCAATATATTTTATATTTCTAACCAGTTATTAGGTGATGCCTACACTTTAAGGAAAAGAACTTGCTTTACAGAATGGAGACAATCACTATAGTGTTAGAACATAAAATTGAAAGAAGGTTTAAGCCAAATTATTGAGGACTTTGGGAGTTAAGTAAAACAGTTTAGATTTAATATACTGAACACAGATTATAGCATGAAGGACAAAATTTAATCATTCTGTATGTGATAGAAGAAATTGAAGCCCACTCTGTTTGCACAAGATCACAAAAGTAGGCACTTGTGTCCAGATCCTTCAAAAGAAGACTGGTAGTAGTTCTAAAAGCATAACGTCCCCAGACTCCTTGCTTGTCCCCAAAACTTTTTTTTTTTTTTGAGAGAGAGAATCAATTGTTTGTTTTAGTTTTTCATCTTGTTTTCATTTCTCCAACAACAGGGTATAAACCTGCATCCAAGGGCACATGTCAGACAAGCACCATAACCACTGAGCCACCATCCAGCCCCCCAAAATTTTCTGGAGATTCAAAAATTGAAAACTATCCTCATAATAATTCTAAGATACCATCTGCCTTTTCACTCTGCTGATATCTACACTCATGGTCATAAGCCACAGGGCATAAAACTATTGGTACATTATCATGAATCAAGACAATGGCATCAAACTGTGCCAGCAACCATTGCCTTCTTTACCAGCACACACCCAAAAAAGGCAATGTAACTTAAGACTGTGCTGGACAAAGCTGTAAAACTTATTAAATTCTGACCTAAGAATTTTTAAAAATACTGTGTGGTAAAATATGAAGCACGCATCAAGTCCTTCCACTGCATATCAAGTTGTGATGGCTGTCACTAAGGAAACAACTGGAAATGTAAGAGTCAAAAGCCTAACCAGTTACTCTTTTCAAGCAACACTAATTTTTTGTAGTTATTTTTATTGGTTCAACATCATCTTACATAGTGAGTGAATTCGTTGCTCCACTTTCATACACGCGTACATGATGACAGAGTAGCTTAAACCAGATCCTTCTCCAGGACCTGCCCCCTTTCCCCATTCCCCAAACTCATGTCTCCTCTAATTCCCCCATGATATACATGTGTTTTAATCACTGAAATTGTTGATTTGTACATGTGCCTGGGTATATTTTGGTTTCTCATGGGAATCAATTCCACTCTACAGTATTAATACCTTTTCCCTCCCTTTCCTCTCCCCTTTCTCCTCCACCCTTTTATAGTTGTAGTCTATAGTCCCCACAACTTATGTGTTACTTCAAATTTGGTGGGTCTACTAAATAAACTTGACTAACTTTCATCCTACCGTAGGTTTTACTTTAGCTTCCACATATGACAGAAAACATTCAACCCTTAAGTCTCTGGGTTTGGCTTGTTTCACTCAGCATGATTTTTTTTCCATTTCCATTCATTTACCTGCAAAAGCCACAATATTATTCTAATGGCTAAGTAGAACTCCACTGTATACATACACAACAGTTCTTGGATCCATTCATCCAATGAAGGGCATCTAAGTTGTTTCCATAATTTAAATGTTATAAATTGAGCTCCTAAAACACTGATGTAGCTGTATCTCTGTAGTAAGCTGATTCTAGCTCTTCTGGGAACATATCCAGGTGTGGGCTAGCTGGGTCATATGGTGGTTCGATCCCTAATTTTTTGAGGAGACTTTCCAGAGTGGTTGTACTAGTTTTCAGTCCTACCACCAATGTGTTAATGTCCCTTTCTCCCCACAACCCCTCCAGCACCTGTATTGTTCTTATTCTTCATTTTTGCCATTCTGACTGGTGTGAGATGGAATCTTGATGCAGTTTTAATTTGCATTTCTCTAATTTCAGTTGAAAGAACAACTGAAACTATGGTTATTCAGACTTGGATATTTAGCAGATTTTACCAAATGAACAAAGAAAACAATCACTTAAAACTAACAGTATTTTTATCAGTGTTAAAATTCAAGTTTTTGATTGAAAATTAAAATTTTGGAAAAGCTGTACTCACTACTGTGAGCTGGACAAATAATCAATACTTAGAATTTTTAGAGATATTTCCAATAAGATCAGTAGTGATTTAATGAGTATATTTTGCTATGTTGTAATGCAACATATCTGTATTTGGCCAGGTAAGTGGTTACAGGCCTGCAATCCCAGCTACTTGGGATGTCAAGGCAATTTAGTGAGACACCCATCTCAAAAACCAAAAATAAAAAAAAGCAGGTTGAGGATATAGCTCAGTGGTAGAGCGTAACTAGGTTCAATCCCCAGGACTGAAAAATAAAAAAAAAAAAAAAGAAATGCATTCATATTTAGAAGACGTGTACAACTCAGTTAACCAGTATTTTCTAAGTGGCCAACACACTATGTTATAAAGCTGTGCAAGGGTAAAAGATCTATTTAAAGTGCATGTAGGACTAATAGATTTTATAATGTAACAATGAAATGATTATAGTGATTTTTTCCCACTCTTACATCCAAGTTTCTGGTTCCTTAATTATCTTCTCATTTTATTTGTTCCTGTTATAATTTCACCAATTAAAATGGCTTCCCTTCTTCATCTAGCCAAACTCTACCTCAATTTTTTTAAAGTTGTTTTCTATTCTCAGAAATACTATTTTTATAAACTCCTACTGCAGCTTTCATTGCATAAAATAACATTTTTAAAAAATTTTTGTTTTCCAGAACTGAAGACCAGTGCAATAGAAGATCCTGAGACAAATCCCCACATCTTTAACTATTTGATCTTTGATAAAGGGGGAATAAGCATAGTGTGGAAGAAAGATAGCCTGTTCAACAAATGCTATTGGACAAATTGAACAGCCATGCGTAGACAACTGAAGCTGGATCCTTAACTTTCACCCTGCACAAAAATTAAATCAAAATGGATCTAAGACCTGGATATTAAACCAACAACTTTAAATTTACTAGAAAAAGAAGTAGGGTCAAAATTACAGGACATAGGAATCGGCAGCACCTTCCTTAACAAAACTCCCATGGTTCAAGCAGTAAAGTCAAAAATAAATGAATGAGATGCAATTAAACTAAAAAGTTTTTGCACAGCTAAAGATTTAGTCAAGAGCATCAAGAGAGAACCTACAGAATGGGAGAAAACCTTTGCCTGTTACACCTCGGACAGAGGGCTAATACCCAGATTATACAAAGAACTAAAAAAAAGCTAAACACCAAAATCACAAATAATCCAATCAATAAAAGGGCCACGGATCTAAAAAGAAACTTCTCACCACAGGAAGTCCAGAAAGCCCATAAATATATGAGAAAATGCTCTACATCATTAGCTGTAAGGGAAATGCAAATCAAAACTTCAATGCGATTCCACCTCACTCCTGTTAGAGTGGCAAAAATGAAGAATACAAACAAGAACAGATGCTGGAGGGGCTGTGGGAAAAGAGGAACACTGTCACACTGCTGGGGAGACTGCAAACTGGTTCAGCCACTCTGGAAAGCAGTATGGAGAATCCTCAAAAAATTAGGGCTGGCACCACCTTATGACCCAGCTATCCTACTCCTGGGTATTTTCCCAAAAGAGTTAGAATCAGTATATTATAGTGATGTGGCTTCATCAATGTTTACAGCTGCTCAATTTACTACTGCTAGACTATGGAACCAACCCAGATGCCCCTCACTTGACGAATGGACAAAAAACTTTGGTACATATATACAATGGAATACTACTCAGCCATTAGAGAAGACGATATTATGGCTTTTGAAATCAAATGGATGGAGATGGAAAAAATTATGCTAAGTGAAGTATCCCAATCTCAGAGACTCAAGGGCCAAATGGTTTCTCTCATCTGTGGAAGCTAGAATACATCGTGAAGCAGTATGTTAGAGGGTGGGAAGCAGTATGTTAGAGGGTGGGAAGTAGTATGTTAGAGGGCTAAGCTAATAACCTCAAATTGTATGATTCTTTACGCAAACAGCGGGATGATTGCCTAGGATACCTGGAGGCCTAGG
>PVKS010038108.1:0-18153 GCA_004027875.1 Aplodontia rufa
TGCTGATATTTCCTTCTGCCTCAGGTTCCACTGTAGGTCAGTTTAGCATTGCTATTGGGTGACCCTGCGCTATTGTGAACGTCTCTACCATTAATTGTGTATGCTGAAGAATTTGGAAAGGCAATATATTGATATCTCTAACCTTGAAGTACACTTTTTAAAAAGATGGATTGAGGAGCCGGAGTGGTGGCTCAGTGGTTGGAGCACTTCCTTGCCATGCATAAGGACTGGGAGTCAAACCCCAGCACCACATACACAACTAAGTGTTAGAGGAAACAAAGGCCAGATGAAAAAATTAAATAAAATTAATTCTCTCCCTCTCCCTCTCTTTAAAAAAAAAAGTGAATTGATGGATAGATACAGTGTTGTAAAACGGTAATCATTTAGTCTAGGTGGTGGAGGAATATATGTGTGTGTGTGTATATATATATATATATATATTCAGTATAAAATTTTCATCTTTTCTGTATGTTAGAAATTTTGTGTAACATTGAAAAGGAAAAAATAAAAGAGCAGTAAGAAGGACACCCAAGTCTGGATCCCTGATGTGAAACCACCCAAATCTGGGGCCTCTATGTCCAGATTTGTGTCTCCTCATACCACTCATAGTGACAACTGAGCCTTGCAGGCATCTGCCTTCAGTGTTTATTGTCTCAGCAGTCCTTCCCTCATTAACTAGGACGGTATCCTTTCCTTGTTCTGAATGGTCCCCTTGGATCT
Organism: Aplodontia rufa; assembly: GCA_004027875.1. Classification (NCBI taxonomy): domain Eukaryota; kingdom Metazoa; phylum Chordata; class Mammalia; order Rodentia; family Aplodontiidae; genus Aplodontia; species Aplodontia rufa. The sequence continues at coordinate 721 of PVKS010038108.1, forward strand.
GTTTGACTCCCTTCCCTGCTTTCTCCAAGACCTCTGGTAGTAAACATCAGTCCCTGGGATAGGGCACGTTAGAAAATATATTTTATAATATAGAATCCTTCTATGTTTTGGGAAACATTAATCAAATGCCCACTTTTTAAATGTGTTGAAATAAGGCACTTGAAACAGAAAGGGGGAGGTAAGAAGCATTGGGGACATTGGTGTGTGCTTGAGAGAGTTCACTCAATCGAGTTTATAATCCCACTGATTTGAGAGGCTGAGGCAGGAGGATCTCAAGCCTCACCAACCTAGTGAGACCTGTCTGAAAATAAGAAAAAAAAACTGGGGTGTGCTGGGAATGTAGCTCAGTGGCAAAGAGCCCCTGGGTCAATCCCAAGTAAAAAGAGAGGGAGAAAGGAAGGTGGACAGGCAGACAGATTGATTTACCCAAATTGTAAAGGAAGAGAAGCCTCTTTGAGGATCCAGTTTCATTCTCACTGCTGAGGGGACGAGGCAGGAATGTCTTGGTATCAGGATTGTGTGGCTGAGTTGTCAGGGTTCCTCCAGTGGACAAGGGTCTTGGTGGTTCGGGGCCAGGGTCCCAGGGCACCAGGCAGGTCCACCAACATATCTCCGCTGAAGGTAGGGACAGCTTTTTAGTGTCCCATAGCAAATGGAGCCAGGATGAACTGTAAGAACTGATAGGAACCCTGGGGAGTGGGGAGGGTTGATGCCAACCCCTCCTCTCACCAATTCAAGAATGAGCTTTGCCAGGCACATTTGCCCCCTGGGACTCAGGAGACTTCAGTGAGCTCTCTGAAAATGAATTAGGACTTCTTCCTTTCCCCTTCTGCTCATGCACTTTGGAAGGGGGTGAAGGGTGCACAGATAGTTTCCAGCTACTCTTTCTCCCCATTTACATCCTTTTTCCTGGATGTAAATCTGGGGATGATGTCCTATGGACCAGGGTGCAAGGTTCCCTTTGGGGCAACAGGGAAACTGGTTCTCCCACCCTCTTCACCATCAGGATTTGTCCTTGGGAACCTGGGCTCCTGCAAGCTGAGCACAAAGATAGAAACCAGGACCCAGCAAAAAAGGATCCATTTGAGCCCCAAATACAGCAGCCACTGTCCAGAGCCTGCCTGGTGTCTATTTTGTCCTTTTTTTTTTTAAGAGGGAGGGAGAGGGAGAGGGAGAGAGGGAATCAACTTTATTTAGTTTTTCATGTGGCCTTCGTTGCTTGACACTTTGTTGTGTATGTGGTGCTGGGGTTTGAACCTGCATCCTCAGTCATGCTAGGCAAGCACCATAACCACTGAGCCATGCTCCAGCCCCTCATTTGCCCAGGAAGGACAGAGTTGGTGCAGCACGATGCTCACACATTCCCTTTTGCTGTAGAAGCTTTTTCTGAAGGCTACAGACTGCTGAGCTCTGACTCAGACTGCATCTAAACATCCGCTGAGAGGCAGGGAGAAATAGAGCACGGGAATGAACTATTAGTTTCCTCCTCCCCATGTCTGGGAGGCATCAGTGGTTACAGAAGATGCAAAACTGAGGACTCTGGTTGTCCGGGAACCTGAATGCACTATAGTGACAAAGGAAATAGGCAACGATGGCAGTGAAGATCTCTGACCTGTTTTTTTTGTTTTTGTTTTTGTTTTGCTTTGTTTTGTTTTTGCTTTTTAAGAGTCAGAATGTCAAGGGTACTGGATCCTATCCCCCTTCCTCTCACACTGTGGTTCTGTGGCTGCAGAACCAGGATAATGTGAGGTCAACTCTGTCACAGGCACATCACAAGCACTCCCACACTTATGCTCTACACACACACACACACACACACATACTTACCAAGGCTGTCACAAAACACAGGTACAACCTCTCCATGGACGTGCTTTCACACCCGTTCATTCTCTCTCTCCCGTTGCAGGTAGAAACACACATCCTGTTCAGGCATTCTCGGCCTTTTTTCCATCCACAGACTGCGACTAGGGAAACTTCTCTTCACAAGGCCTCTATGGCAACTGCTCTCACTGAGAGAACCCTGGAACATCCCAGCAGTCCTGCACTCCCAGCTGGCAACAAAAGGATCTGATCCTGGTCCTTTCCCAGTAGTCCCTGAACAGCCATTCCTAGAGACAATGCAGGGGCTGGTCCTGGAGTTGGAGCCACACTAAAATGCCCTGGATCCTTCGAATAATTCACACAAACACTGTCTCAGGCGGCCCAAATAAGGGGAAAATGGGACTCAAATGGAGCGACTGTTGATTCTAAATGACTGGATCTCCTTGCCCTTGCCATGTAAATCCCAGCTTGGACTTGGTGCTACGCTTCTGGGTAAGAGATGCAAGCAATTCCAATTTGGTGCTTGGCCCTGGGGGCCTGGGAAATACACATCATCCTCCTTTGTAGCTCTTTGCCCAGTGCACAGTCCAGTTGTGAATTTCTGCTTGTCTGTTTATTCCTGGCTCACCACTACAAGACTATAAACTCCAGGAGGACAGAGCTAATTTTGTTTCTTCTGACACCCAGCATAGCCCACCCCTAAAGGGCTGTCTATAGATTGTGAATAAGTCTGTAAGGTTTTTGTTCACCCACCCCCCCCCCCCCAACAGCCTTTTTTTTTTTTTTTTTTTGAAGGATAGGACGTTGAGAACATCCATCAATCCTCAGCGGGATCAGTCCATACCTGGATCAGAACAAACCTTGTCCTGGCGGCTGATGGTGCCACCATCACGCGCTCCACCCCCACTCCTTACCCGCTCCCGCCCTCGCGTAACACCTGGAAAGTTTCGTTTAGGCGCGAAGCAACCTCCAATCTCCCCGAATCCGAGTCTCTAAAACCAGAGCTCCGCCCTCGGAGCCACCCACCCGCGGGATCCCGGCAGGTGAGAAGGAGCTGAACTAACTCGAGGCCGCGCAGCCTTTGTTTCTTCTTTATTTGCGGATATAATTATGCACCGCACTCTAAATTAGAGATAGATTTTTTTTTCTGATATACATTTCATCTTATTCACCACGAGCACACCACACGCACAGTAGAACAGTTCCACGACCTGATAAATTGCACAAGATGGGTTTGGATTCCTGAAAACCGGCAAGCAAACCGGCCCCGCCGCGGCTTCTCCCGGCTTCGCCGAAGGAAATCGCCCACCCGAAATGGATTTCCCCGTCCAGCCTTTCTGGCTGCAAGGTTGAAATGTCTCGGGAATGGGAAGCGCTCTTGCTGGAAATGGCTGGACGCTAGATTCCGAGCACTGGATGGCTGTGAAATGTCCCCCCCCCAAGGTCAAGTTTCTGCGCCTGCGAGCTGCGCCCCTTCTCCCTCCTTTCCCACCCCCCTCAGAAACTGGAACCAAAGTGTAGGGGCCCCTCCAGTAAAAAAAGAAAACCTGACCACAAATGCGCCCCGCCTCCCCCTCCAAACCAGGGTGTTGTGGAAAAGAAAGGACAACAGAAACGCAGACGCGGATGGATGGTGGATCCCAATTCCCTCCCACCCCCCATCCCCGAATAATCAGAAACTAGGAACCAGAGATGTTTAAAGCTCGGCTTCCCAAGCGGCGGCGCGGCGCACGCGGCTGGTGGGAGTGGGGTGGGGGCGGGGCGGGAGCGCGACTGGGGCTCGCTCTAGCGTCCTAGTCCTCCGCGTTGGTTCGGTAGGCCTCGATGAGGCCCTCGAGGGAATGCACGAAGCCGGACACACTGCAGATGCCGCCAATGACGAAGATGGCGACGTCGAAGAAGACTTGGTGCCACAGCAGCTTGCGCCAGAGCAGGCGCAGGTGGAAGAGGCTGGGCAGCAGGAAACAGAGGCCGGCGCCCGTGAGGCTGCCGGTGAGGCCCATGAGCAGCGCGAAGTGTGGCACGTAGATGGCCATCAGCAGAGTGAAGACGACAAGCGCGCAGCGCAGCGTCAGCCCCCAGGACTTGAGGCGCCCATCGCCTCCGTAGCAGGCGGGGAAGAAGGCACGGCTGCCTTCCTGGAAGAGCGACTTCTCCAACACCTCGACCGCAGCGAAGAAGGGCAGAGGGTAGGACAGCAGCGCCTTGGCCACCAGAAAGATGTTGACCACAGCGCGGATGGAGCCAGGCAGGTTATCCGTAATGACCTCCTTGGTCTCGTCGGCCCAGGTGAGGTAGGCGACCAGTGCGAAGAGGCCCTTGAGCACGCAGGCGGCGATGTGCGTCCAGTTCATCATGCAATGAAACTCGCTGGGCTGCTGCATGTTGCCCTCCAGCGAAGGCAGGAAGATCTGCGACGTATAGCTGAACACGATGATGCCAATGGAGATGGGAAACTTCTTGACGTCAATGTAGAACTTCACCTTCTCCCAGGCCCAGTCACGCGCTCGCGATAGGCAATAAGCTATGACCAGGATGTTGATGACGAAGTGAGCCAGAGTGCACAGCAGACTGAACTTGGACACCGCCTTGAGGTTCTTCAGGAACGCGCAGGGCAGCAGCACGGCGGTGGCGATGATGGACCAGGACTTCTGCGACACGGGCAGTCCCGGGAAGCTGTTGTACATGAGGTTGCCGCTGACCACCACATACAGGATGCAAGTCATCACCAGCTCAATGATCTGCGCCACGTTGACCACGCGGCCGCCCAGTGTGGGGAAGCGCGGAGCGCAGCACGCGTTGGCTATGGCCACATACGAGTCCCGCACTCGCACAACCTCGCCGTCCTCGTTCTCCTCGTACAGGCACGCGATGAGGATCTTGCCGGTGTAGCAGCACACCACCGCGGCGAAGATGATGAGGAACAACCCCAGGTAACCGCCGTGCAGGATGGCGTAGGGTAGGCCCAGCACGAACATGCCCTGTGGAACGGAGAAGCAACCAGATCCCAGCATTCATCAGCAGCAGCCTGCAAAGTGGGGCCCTGGCTCAAAGCTATCGCAAGGGGGCGCTAAGGAGAGTGAGGTTTGTGTGTAAACCATCCCGGAGGAGAGATTGAGCGTAGACCCGAATGGGGGTGAAAAGGGGCCTAATTGGAAGCCAGGGTGCTGAATCCAAGATGGAGAGAGAGGTGTTTAAGAATGGAACACAGAAGGAAACGTGGATTAACGGTTAAAAGAAATGTAGATACTTGGGGTGGTTCTTGGGGATGGAAACGGATCCATTGGAGCAGGAAGCTGCGAGGTCAGAATAGAGCAATTTAAATGGTAGGGAGTTGGGCCTGAGCCGCTGGGTAGAATGGGCACAGGACTTAAGGTGGGGATGGAATGGGGGTGCATGCTAGCCAGGGAAGATCAGTGTCTAAGGACCAAACCAGAAAAGGAAACAAAGGCATAGTGGGAAAGGACATGGGGTACAGAGGAGGAGGGAATGAAAGTAGGGCGCAACCACAGGGAAGCAAAAACAAAGGGGATGTGACAATGCTTTGGGATGCAAAGGGCTTTGGGGAATGGGGCGCAGGGAGGAAGGAAGTAGGATTGGAAATACGGAGTCTTAGGCTGAAGTGGGTTGGGGTGAGGGTACAGGCTTGATAGGGAGTCTACCTACCCTGAAAGCTCCAGCACTGGGGGAAATTCAAATAAATCTGGGGCCTAGAACCAAAAGCCATGGGGCAAGGAGAGCTAGGTTGCGGAAGTACAGTTCAGAATCCACATGTGAAAGAAAAGCCAACGAAATCTGGGATCCGGGAGGCCTGTGCATCTCCAGCCTACTATCCTGGCCTCTTTCCAGGCCTATAGAACGGGGCCTTGAAAGACGCCCCTGGAAGGTACCAGCCACCACCAAGGTGGGCAACGCTCCCCAGCTTGCCCCTATTCTATTAAGGCTGTGTCCACCAGCCTTGGAGCAGGAGGCGCCTGGGTTGGGGCCACTTAGGGGTCTCAAATGAGTCAGTGACCAGGAGCAACCCTGCTGTGGCAGCTTTTTGCTCCCAGAAAACCTACATTCTGTGCCTCAACGACAGTGTCCTGCCAGAACGCCAGCGGGGCAGGCCACTGGGCCCAGGGACTCTCAGAACTATGGCCTTCTCTGTCCCTGAAGCTGGGATCTGCCAGCCCCTGCCAGTTCCTGGTGTCGTTGTAAGGACTCCTAACACCTCTCAAGGGAGATGGCCTGGTGGGGAATGAGGATGAGCGGTTAGAAGTAGGGGGGACAGGTGGGGAGCATAGAGACCAGGGGCTGTTCTAAGGCTCTGGAGCGGGATTAGCGGAGGTTCTGACCACCTCTTTGCGGTGCAGCCGGGATTTCGGAGGAGAGAGGCCACTGCGTGTGCAGCTAGGCAGCAAGGAGTCCCGCGGACCATATATGCTTGTGGCAGACGTGTGTGCATTCCTGTGTATATCATCATGTTCTAACAGGTCTGCACCAGAGGGTGCAGACTGGGTCCTGTCTGCATGAATGTGTGACTGCGTGTGCAGGTTTATGATCATGTATGTATGAATTTGTCGATGCTTGCTTATGTAAAGGTATGTGCTTCTGTGTGTGGGAGGGTGTAGGGATTACGCAGGTCTATTTGGGATAATCCTGTGATCTATAAATAGACGCTGTCGCGTGCACTTTTGTTCGTGGGGAGGAGGACTGTAGACATATGTGCAGCCTAACGCGAGTGTCAGGGGAGGAGACTCGCAGCTCAGCTGTTTCCCCCTCTTCTTTCATCCCGAAAATGCAGCTATGAATCCATTCCGGAGTCCAAAGCAGTAATAGTCTTCCCTCCGATCCTGATTTTCTTTCTCCCTCATCCCTTCCCCGGCCCTACCCCCCACCCCGTTTCCCTTGCTTTTACAGGGTCTCTGGACGCGTGTCTCCTAGGGAGCCTCGGCCAAGCTATCTTGCAGCTGAGGCAGTAGGAAAAAGGGGTGCGAATCAGGGCAGGAGACACCGCCTAGGGGCACAGATCCCGGCTCAAGGCTAGTAGGGACGTGGGAAAAGGAGATAGATTCTAGGCTCCTGGAGAAGGTATTGCGGGCGACATCACCGCAGGATTTGTGTGGGGTTAGAGCCTGGCACTCAGAGATGGGTGGGGGTGGGAGGGGGGCAGGCAGAGCTGGGAATCCCGCGCTCACCTGAATGGCGTTCGTCACGTTCCAGCCCGCTTCCCACGCTGTGATCTTGGGCTTGTCGTGGCCCCCGAACTCGCCACCAGCCCCCACGGCCTGGTCCTTTGAGCCCGAAGGCGGCAGCGGAGCGCCACCGCCGCGCTGGTAATGAATGTCTCCCTCGACGGGCGGTTCGCCGCCTTCATCCCCACAGGGCTGACCTTCGGTTTTCAGGATGTCCATCTGCAGGCCTTGGCGGTGCTCAAAGTCTAGGTCGTCGCAGTGCGCGAAGCCCACAGCCTCCTCGTCCGTGGCCGCCTGAAAACCCATCCTGGCAAACATGCCACTCACCTTGGCCTGGGACTTGTTGGACACGGACGTAGCCACACTGGACAGCTTGCTGCGGAGCAGAGTGGCCATGGCGGCGGCGGGGCCCAGAAGAAAGGACAGAAGGGGCCGGGAACGCGGCGGACGAGCGTCAAGACAGCGAGGGCCAGGGGGCGCGAGGCCGCTATCTGTCCTTGCTCTCCCAACCGCGCCCCGGGGCGCTCTGGCTCATGACCCTCTGGGCCGCCGCTGGAGGCTCGCAGAGGGCCGGACCCGGCAGGCTAGCGGCAGGACTGGCCGAGTGGCGGCGGCGGTGGCTAGTGCACTGCGGAGCTGCCGCGGGGCTCCGGCTGGGCTGCGGAGGGCGGCGGCGGCGGCAGCGGTGGCGGCAGCGGCGTCAGAGCAGCTTACGCGAGGCTGGCGCGGCGCCCCCACCCGTGCGCAGCCCAATGCGCTCCCGCCCCTCCGAGTCAGGCGGTGCGGGGGTGGAGGTTGGCAAGGGGAAACACCCCAGGCGGGGGGCGTGAGGAAGGGGAGAGGAGAAGGGAGAGGCGGCTCGTAAGGGTTGGAAGTGAGTCGGGGGCAGAAAGGCGCCCTTGGGGAGCTGGCGGGAGGGAGCGCGCGAAAGGGAGAGTAGAGGGAGGGGTAGGGGCCCGAAGTGCTGCATTTCTGGAGGAGGTGCTAAGCTCCAGTCCTGGCCCTTCCCACCTCGCCGCCGCAGGGAGGGAGGGGTTCGCAGCGGACCGATTCTCCGGGTCCCCCGCCCCTGGACCAACCCTCCATAGTTCGGGAGCTGTACGGCCCCACGTCCTCTCTTAGAACTAATCCGGGCACCCAGAACCGCAGCAGGACAGAGTTGCGGATCTCTTTGCGGGACCGTCTAGGCGTCGGTTCGTCTCCCTGGCACCCAACATGCACACTTAAATCTGGCGACTAATGCCTCTTTAAGGCAAAAGTGGCGGACGTGGATCACTCTCAAGGATGCTCAGCCCTGGGCTCAGTCACCTGAGTTGTCTCTGCCGGTCCAGGGACTCGAGATGGAAGCCATTCGGCGGGTTGTTCGTTACTAACCGCTCTCCAAGTGTGTGCGGAATGGAAGCCAAAGGTTGGCTCCTCCCTCCTTCTCTTTCTTTCTTTTTTTTCTTTGGGGGGCTTGGAAGGAGGTAGGTCTCAGTGGACAGCTCTCAAATGCCTCTGCTGAGAGCGGCGCAGCCGGTGTCTGGCGAGGAGGTAAGGGCTCACAGCAGTCCTGGGAGCAGAGGCACAGAGTGCGCTCCGCTACAGCTCAGATCGCGGCCACCGGGGCGGTCAGAGCCTGGGCTGTTTCTGTTGAGTGGGGTGCGTGCTTGTACTAGAGAGATCCAGAGACAAAGGTAGACACTGTATCAGATATTGCTGTGGACTGGATCTGTGTGAACTCGGCGGTGAGATTCCAAAACGGTGTGTATTCGTGCGTGTGGTTTCGTGCGCACTGGCGTCTCTGCGTGCGGAGCTCAGGTGCTGGATTGTGTGAGTATGTGTGTACCCTATTGGGGTTGCTTGCGTTTGTGCACTTGAGTTCCTTTGTAGTTGTCTGTGCCCACTCTCATGTGCCCAGCTGGGCTTCCCCTCCGGACTCCTCCTAAACTGTAAACCACAGGGATCCACCCGGTAGTCCCAGCTTAAACCTAGCACAAGTCACTACTGTGACTGGGCAGGGACAGGGAGAAGCCTGAGGAAAGGAAAAAGGAAGGGGGCCCCAGTCTCCCCTCTCCGGAGGCCCTATCTCCCTGGGAATTCCAGTCTCTTCCTCCCCAGTAATATTTTAAAATTAGCTCACCTCAGCGCACAAGTAGGGCGGCCTGAGGGCTTTGACCAGCGAGTTGGAACTGCCCGGACAAGACAGGCTCCCCAACCCACCCCCTATCCCAAGCCCCCACAGTCTCCAGTTCTCCTCTCCTGAAAGGGAACCTCCATCGCACTTGGCCAAGAAGCCCCTCATCCCTCTTCAGGTACCCCCAGGAGCTCAGCAAAGCTCCCGCCTCCTGCTAGACAGGAACCCACCTGCAAGACCAAAGAATTCCAGCCCCTCCCCCAAAGACAGATCCTCCTAGTCATAATAGGACTCAAAGCAGACAGGACAGAGAGTCTTCCCACTAAAACAGAGACCCTCTCCTTCTATGAGGCTTTGAAATAGAAGGGATCCCCTGCCCAGAAATTTACCCTGTATAGAGATCCTACCCCCACCCCAAGCCCTGGGTACCAAAGAGACTTTGCCCTACAGGTTTCTCCAGACAAAGATCTCCACCTCTTGTTTCCTTCCTTCCCCTCTGTTTCTGATGGAATTCTAATCCACCTGAGGTGATCTGGGCTGAGATTCCTTTGTAACATTCTGTACTGCCTCTCCCCACCAGGTTCAGAGGCAGACCTTAAAATGCCCATTGATGCCTTCTTTGACAAGTGCATCCAAAATATCTACCCCCTCTCTCCTTTCCCCTTGTATGATGATGTTCATTGCTGTAGGACCCAAGGTGGGTGTGAAGTTCTTTTATCAGTGAGAAGTGGGTTGTTCATTTATTCATGCAACACACCTTTCCATCACCCTTACTATGCATGTGACTCTGTTCTGCCTACACTCACCAATTCTTAGGTCTGGGAGGGACCTCAGAGAGCCTTCAGACCAATTTCCCTTTCTTCCATGCTTAAAGCATCCCAACAGAGTCTCAGTTTCATCGTAATATTATAGATAAGCAAATCCACACCCCCACAATGAAATGTCCTCCTCAAGGTCACACAGAATTCAGGCTAAAACCTGGTTAGAACCCAGGAATTCTGATATTCCCTCCAGTGTATCTTCCTCATCTTGTCTTTCCACCCTCTCTTCCTGGTTGCTTGGTGTTTGACCACCTTTCTGTCCAAAGAGATGAAATTCAAAAGCAGATTTCAGTCCCTCTGGCTGGAATTAGCTGCCAGCAGTAGGAGAAGGAACTTCTCTGTTTTCCTCTTTTCCTGCTGTTTGAATAAATCCCTTTTCCCAGGCTGAAGGTGGCGGTGGCCGTGTCCCAAGCAGCCCACCCTAATGGGAAATTCCTGCTCCATCACAAACTGATTCTTTGACATTGGACTACTTACTTAACTCTTATCCTCATTTCACATCCCTAAAGTGTGAAAATAATAAGAGCCTCAGAACTGTTGAGAGAATTCATTGAATCTTGTATAGAAAATTTTTAGTATGTGCTAAGTGCCCCCATACGTGGTACCAATTACATTTTAATGTCATGACTCTACCCAATTGCCCTTTCTCATTGAGGGTAGGTGGGTGAGTTTACAAGAAAAAGCCTGTGATAGCATCTGAGAATCTGAGTGAGTTGCAATGTGATGCTCCTCATCTTTGTCCTGTCTGTCTCTGTCCCTGCCCCTTCCAGTTCTGAGCTGATCTGGACAGAAGGGAATGGAGGTCTAGAGTAGTGCAGAGGGTAGGTGGCCCAAGAGACAGAGGATGACTTACCTAGCTGGTAAAAATGAGCTAGGCTGTACTCAAGAGAAGCCATCAGCCTCCTGATTCTCCTACTTAGCTTCTCTTAAAGAACCCTTCCCCCCAAGAAGAATCTGCACAGTCTGTCCCTCTGATTGAAACACAGCAATCACAAACACAAAGAGTGACAAGCCAAGTGACAGATGGACAAAGAATTGAAGACCAACACACAGATTCTGGTATACTGGTAGTTTTACATAGATTGACAGAGGAACACACACAGGTCAAGGACAGGCTGACCACAGACACATGCAAGATTTGAACCAAGATGGCTTTCCCCTCAAAGAAACTGGGACAGTCACCAGTGGACCCATCTGTGTTGGCAGGGTCACCCAGATAGATCACAGACTTAAACACACAAGGACAAATATACATATGAAGAATCACACACCAACAGGCTCCCTGTCCCAAGAACACACACACAAATTCATGCTGAGGCCAGTGGTCAGAATACCCTCATGTGATCGCTGAAGGGGAAAAGAGGAGAGAACAAAGGAGAAAGGGGCAGGGAGCTATAAAAAGGAACAAGTAAGAAGAGGGCAGCAGGGAGACAGAGCAGACCATGCCACGCAGAGCCACCAGCCAGCAAGGACACAAAAAAGGCAAAGGTGCCACAGCCTTCTCTTTGCTGATACCAAAGAGAAAGAAATTGGGCAGGAGGGATGGATGGGGAAAGAGCAGAAGCTCTCACTCCCCAGTGTGGGGAGGGTCTCCTCCCACAGCCATAGAGGGTCTCATTATCTTGGGGGGACAGGGGCTTCCTGAGAGGGAGCAGGTTATAGGCTCCTAGCACTCCTGCCCAGCCCCATGAAGTAGGAACTTCTGGAAGAGGAAGGTTCTGAATCAGTCTTCTGGGTGAAATGCACACCCCTCTCCTACACATGAGCTTTCATCCCTCAGTCTTTGATGCCTCTGGCACCCAGGGGGTTAAATGCCTGGCTAACAGATATGGAGGCCACTTTGGAGGAATAAATAGGGTTAAATAGAACTGGGCTTATCTCCCAGAGCAGGCTGCAACATGGGGGAAGGGGGGCATGGAGCCCTTGAATTAATGGCCTGGAAAGGCAACATCATGAGCATCATTTTGAGGCTGAATGATCACAGACAGACCCCTTCCCCCTCGCCAGACTGCTGCTCAGAGCCCTCCATTACTGGAGCAAGCTATGTCTGTGAGCGTATTCCTGCTGAGGGGACAGGTGCTAGCTCCATAAATCACCCCTACCCCCAGGCATCCCGGAGCTCAGGCATTGCTCAGGTTTCCCTACAGCTGGAAAGAGCCACACTCACCTTGTCCCAAACCAATTTCTTAATACTGTGTCCACAAGCAAAAGGCAGGAGAGGCACAGCAAGGCCGAAGGCTCCGAGTGAGCAGTCCATGGATGGAACAAAGACCCTGATTCTTCTACTTTCAACTGGACACATCAGGTGGGACCACAGAGGGTGTGGGTGCTAGCTCAGGATAAGACGTTAAAATACATTGTTGGAGCTAGGCACAGGGGTACACCTGAGCAATTTGGGAGGCTGAGGAAGGAGGATCAGAAGTTCAAGGCCAGTCTTGGCAATTTAGTGAGATTCCGTCTCAAAATTAAAAAAATAAATAAGTAAATAGGGCTAGGAATGTATCTGAATGATAGAGCATCCCTGAATTCAATCTCTAGTACTATAAATAAAATAAATAACATACATCAGTAGTAACTGTAAATATTAGGAGTTTTTCTTTCTGATGTAGTGAGCATAGCCTCTCCAGAGGTTTCAGGCACAGGCTGAATGCTCTGTCATAGGCACTGTCCAGGGAGTCCTGCCTCAAGGCCAGGGAGACTAGATTTCATGACTTCTGGGATTCTAGGTTCATGCCTTCTCTACTGAAAACCTGGAAAGGGTTCAGGTTGCAGGGGACGTGTGGACCTAGACTTTGCTCTTGGTAGCCTTTAAAACCACAAGAAGGGGCTAGAGTGGTGGCTCAGCAGTTGAGCGCCTTCCATTATGCTGGGAGGCAGGAAGTGCGTCAGTCTTTTTGCCCAATGGGTCTCCAGCACACAGTAGACATCCAATAAACATCCCTGGGGTTGAATTAAACTGCTATCACAAAGCCATTGTCCCGTCATGAACTTTTAGCATGATTGGTTAAGAAAATACACATATATGATGGCTAAAGCCCAGCCCTGAATTCTGAGTTCGGTAACTTTTCTAAATGAATGCGTTTTTCATACTCACATTGTCTTCTACGTAGTCGAAAGCTAGTCATGCATACGCACATGAGATGTGAGCTTTGTTCAGAGAAGACCTGGGGGGCACACAAGATTCACGGACTCCTTCCTAGAATACTCAGCATCCCTTAGGAATCTGTGGGTCACCAATTATAATAGCTGGGAGAGATAGCCATGACGGAGGCTCTGTGCTAAGGAACCCTGAACTCCAGGAGTGCAAAAGGATGGTGTGCCTGTTGGTGCAGAGCAAACCTTTACAGAGTGCTCTTCGTGTGCCTGACACTGTTGAAAGCACCCTCTGGACATGGTCCCCTCATCTTCTCACAATCCTCCAGTTAGTCCTGTATCATTGCAAGAGGCTCCAGACAGGGTCTGCAGGACTAGACATGGGGAGATGGTCTTGGATGATTGCATGGCACAGTCAGGGAAAGGGGAAGGTTAGGAGGGATGATGACTGATGGGGTTGGGACATGTTGGGTCATGGGGGCCAGCAGAGCTGACCCTTGCTTCAGTTAGAAGCATCAAGACTCAGCCTTTGTTGGTCAAAATCTATCGTCATCCAGATCTAGAATAACCCATCTTGCTGAGTGAGTCAAATTGTGTTCTCCAAATTCATATGTTGAACTCCTAAACACAGTGTGACTCTGTTTGGAGATAGGGCCCCTGAGAAGAAATCTAAGGTTTAGCAAGGCCAAAAAGGTGAGGTCTAGATCTGATAATATTTTTATCCTTATAAGAAAAGACACCAAAGAGCTCTCTCCCTTCCCACCACAATATGAGGACACAAGGGGAAGGCAGCTATCTCAGGCCAGGAAGAGAGCCCTTACCAGAAACTCATCCTGCTGAAGCTTGATCTGGGACTTCCAACCCCAAGAATTGCAGGAAATAAATATCAGTTGCATAGGGCTCCCATTCTAGGGAATTTTATTTTGGTATGTGTTATAACAACCTCTGCCAGCCCCTGACCATCACTAGCTCAGGGACCAAAGAATTTTCTAGGTCACAACCACTGTGAACATCTGATGAGAGTGTAGGTTTCCCCCCTCCAGAAACAGACACAAACGCTATACAAGGTTTCAAATCCCCTAAATTCCACCCCTGATGTGTCCATGGCTTTCAGCCTACCAACCCAATCTAGAAGCTTCTTTCTTTGGAGAGCACAAGTCAAAGAGAGTTACAGACACTGACATCTAAGAAATGCTTATTCTCTGCCAGGTTCTAGACGAAATGCTTGAGCTGGGTTCCAGCGTTATGTGCAAACCTCATAACATGCCCTTGAACATGAGTTGGTTTCATGCCCGTTTGACAGATGGGGACATTGAAATGCAAAGAAGTTAAGTAAGTTGCCCAAGGTCTTATAGCCAGGCAGTGGTGGATGCAAGATTCAAATCTAGAATCAGAGCTGTCCTTATAACCTCAGGACTCCAGGGGAGTCTACTAAGAAAGGATTGGTCTGTGAGCTCCAGGAAGGGACTATGATCTGCACCCAGCTTCCTGTGGCCAATGTGGCAGCTCTTCCTGCCCTGACCATTATATATGTCCACTCTGGGCCATCCCTGTCTCCTTCCTAACTACATAGAAAACTCCTAGGACAGGGAGAAGGGAGACAGAAGACCAGCTACAAAGTATGTGCTCAGAGGAGCTTGTGGATTACACTAATTCTGGCCTCAGTAGGCTGGGCATGTGTCCTGCGCTTTCTAGCCCTGGAAATACCTGGCTTTTCCCTTCAGGATAACGTAGATCTTACAAAGACTCCTGAGACATTTATTGTTTCCTAATTTGGGGTGCGTGAGCTTGTTCTCAAAAATGATTAAATTCTATATTATATTGTTTTATATCTAAAAAAAAATCTGCCAGCAGATTCTATGTCTCCAAGATGACAAATACTGCTTTAATTGTCATGACATAACAACAGAGGGGGGCTAGAGCTGAAGCAAACAAAGCCGTGTTCACCGGGTAAATGTGATTTAATTTCAGAAACATACCATCCATCACATTAAATCAATCGAGTTATTTTGAAATTTCTGATTATGTGGCTTTGTAGTGTAGTTTCTTACATTTGCTTTTCCAGTTGCAAATTGCTCAAAGGATAAGGAGTTAACACCAGCCTTTATGTTTCAGCAAAATTGTAATAAAGATAACTTGTCCATTGTTGGTAGGGGGCTGTGATATTTCTCCCCCCTTAAAAGTGGCTCCTGCATTTCTCGAGGGTGAGAAGCACATGTCTAATTCATTCTGACCAAGTAGAAAATAAGCTTCGCACATTGGTGCCCCACACACAGCCACTGCCACCTGGATGGGTCCCCATCCTCAGTTTGGCTCCCCCACTGTTGCCTTGGAGGGGAAATATGACAGTGTAATGAACAGTTGTACGTCGTGCTATAAAAAGGCAATTAAGGGAACTATTGGACTGGGACAAGCCAGCATGACCCGGTTAATAGCTCTGAGCGGAGCTGAGCGTGGGGAGAGGAGGGAGGGGGAGGGGCCTGCTGCTGTACCGTGAGGGGCTGAGGTTGTACCATCAATTGCCTGTCAGGAGCAAGAGGTACCCAGGCTGGCCTCATGACCAGTGGGTCCAGAGCCAGCCTGTGGGGCGTGTTGGTTCAGAGCTCAGCTCTGCAGTCACTGCTGGTGGAGTGACCCTGAGCAGTTTACTCTCTCAGTCCCGTTTACTCATTTGTTAAATGGGGGTAGAGTGAGCATCCTAGAACTGGGTCCTTGCAGTGGGAGGAAGGAGTGGGACATTCATTGTTAAATCAGCTCACGCAGTGTCTCACCCTCTGCAGAATGTGAGCACTGTGATTAGACCTACTGCTGTCACCCATGGGTCATCCATCTTGAGGCCACCCTTCTGCTTGGACTTTCTTCCTCATCTCCTCAGCCTCTCAGACCCTGTTTTCTCCAAATGCCCCATTTGTTGATCACCTTTGGCATACAGCAGCTTCAGGGTGGGGACAGAGAGAAATACTTCTGCTGCTGAAGCCCTCTGCTTCAAGTCCTACTGGCTGGTGGGGGTCCCAGCAAGCCTTCACCTGGAAAGCATGTAGTGGCCACTTGATGTGTGGTAAGTGCTCCATAAATGCCAGTTATGGCTTCCCAAATGGAAAAACTCTGGGTTTATATTTAACACCCAGCACAGCACTGCCACAGAGTAGGTGCTTAGTATACGTTTGTTGAATGAATTACTGAATGCAACCTCTCTGGCTCTGTTGTCTACTCTCTGGGATCTGTGAGCCTCAGTTACTTATTAGTCAAATAGCGATATAATCTTACCCTGATGGCCAGACAAGTGCATCACCAACTGTAAAGTCCTGCCTGCTGTGGGAACCGACTCTGTTCAGCCATACTCATCTGTGCCTGCCTGTTGGATCTCTGAGAACTCCGGAAGCACTCGTTGCAAAGGGGTCTGCATGGTCCCCATGCCCCCTCCCTACTGCCTCAGATGGAGTGGCTCTGAGAGCCAGCCCAGCAACAAAGGAGCAATCAGCAGTCATTAGGGTAATTTAAGGACAGCTTTGTGATTGGCTGGAATCGCTACCATGCTCCTCACACCAAATAAGGAGGGTCTGGGAATTTGGGCTCTCAGAGGGGGACTGAGCCGAGCAGGTGGGGCTCAGGAGGAGGGCTGTCATCCATGGTGGCTGTGGCCCTCCTGGTCTGTGCACTGGCATCCCCAGCCACTGCAGGCTGCCTCTATGGACATGCTGCTCAGCTGGTGGAATTCCAAAGTCAAGTCGGGTCTTCTCCACCATCCAGCCACCCTCAGTTGAAGTGCAAACTCGCCCTTCATCCCACGGCCTGTATGTCCTGACCGCAGCCTGACTCGCAGCTTCTTGTCCTGCAACTAAGCTGGACCTCTTAGTTCTGGTTACAGCAGGTGACTTGCTCCCATCCCAACTCCCATTGACTCTCATTTCTATGGTTCAGAAGACACACTTTAATGGTAGGCAGAGCTAAGG
Source organism: Aplodontia rufa (assembly GCA_004027875.1). Taxonomy (NCBI): domain Eukaryota; kingdom Metazoa; phylum Chordata; class Mammalia; order Rodentia; family Aplodontiidae; genus Aplodontia; species Aplodontia rufa. Next base: position 17,702 of record PVKS010038108.1, read on the forward strand.
CCAAGTCCAGCCTCCACAACTTGGTAGCAGAGTGGCCAGAAGACACACTCCACCCACAGAGCCTCCTTTTCATCATCCATTCAAGGGGTATAATCAGAGTAAAGCATCTACAACATCTCACATGTAATACATCCTTCATGGATATTTGCTAGTACTGTTAAGTCACTGCTTAGATGTCACTAGGAAGTCCTCTTTGGTTCTCATGTTTGGTATGTCCCCCTAAGTATTTATAGCACCCTCTGCTTTGTGCATGTGTGGTCTTATATCCTGGTGCTCAACCTGCCATGGAGGCGGCTGAACCAGGAGAGGTGGGGCTGACCCAGCTCTATCCTTCAGCAGGACCATTCGAGCCCTTGCTGGGATGTCTTCTACCTGCCTCCAGGCCTCCCAAGCCTGTCTTGTCCAAGGAACTTCTCTGGATCATCCCAGTTCACAGTGATGTACAGAAAACA